>BSBM01000033.1:14907500-15062500 GCA_027924585.1 Larix kaempferi
TAATAATTCATTTTAATGATAATATTTTTGTTTTTCCAGCATGTCATTGCAACTGACATGTCATAATTGGGTATCATTACCTTGCACCATCCCATATATATGATGAACCGCCATTCCTCCCTCTCTCCCTATGGTCAACCAAGATTACTCCCTCCATCCCTCTCTCTTTCTTACACCATCCCTCCCTTCCCCCATCTAGATCTCTCTTCTTCTCCCTTCCCTCCCCTTAATCTCTCCTTTATCTCTTTGTACCCACCCTCCATCACACTCTTTATCTTGCACCACCCTCGTTCCTCCCACTCTCCCTCCCTCCCTCTCTCTCTGTCCCCACCCATTTAGAATTTTGAGATTGTGTAGTAAACATACAACAATATATTTACCAACAAGTAAATCAATAGAAAGAATCTACTGGTATAGCCTTCTATGCATAGAAGCATTAAATAAACAAAATAGTAACTAATTTATAATACAAAAAAGAAATGACTACACCCAATGTGGTAAAACCCCAAGGGGAAAAATCCACAGGATGGGATAATCTTCCTTATTCTTCAGAAATCTCCAATCTTACACTTAAGCTCCTCTCCACATATGCTTATTACAACTTTACAATATTCACAATAGAATGCAATAAAATTCGTGATACCGAGATGATCTCCTTCATCTCTATTCTATGTCTAGAGGCATGGAATAATTGCATCTCATACTACATGTTAATACACAATGATTTTCTACATCTTTATATAATAAATGGTAATGGAAGAATAATACTCCATGCATGCATGTGAGACTCCCTTTTTACATAATATATAGGCACTTATGCATTCCTTTGTTAGATAAGACATCACAACATCTTAGGACATCACAGTACACATCACTACATTACACATTCCAACACTCCCCGTTAATGATCACTAGGGATAAAACCACACATATCAAGGAAGATGCCATTACGTTAACTTTACCACTTGATCACAACTTCTCACATTCCAAAAAAACTTTGAAGATACACAAACCTCTCTTCTGTGATGAATTTGGTGAAGATATCTTAAGGATATACCACCCCAATTAGGATATGAAGCTTAAGAAACATGAGTAAGGGTGATGGTTGCAAGTGAAGGGGGAACCTCCCATATCCAAACTAGTAATGCAAAGAAGTGGAAGGATTCATGGGAATCAATGCAAGAAATTAGAGATTGAGGCCCATTACTATGGGTTATTGTAATGTCCCTTATTAGGAATTTTATTAAAATTGCAATTTTCCACTTTTTTTCCCTTGTTCGACCTTTGACTAGTTTTGATCTCTAGGTCCCAAATTTGCCCCAAATGATCCAAAATATTCTGAGAAGGTGTATGAATGATATTAGAACATAAATATGTGTTTCAGGGATGCCTTTGGACCTTTAAAATACTTCTGCAAATCCCCTTTCGATTCTGATCAATGTAGGTAACTTTACTAGTGATTTTCCTTTGACTTGTATTGGTCTCTAGGTCTCAAATTGACTCCAAATGCCTTCAAATCTTCAAGGAAGGTGTATGAATGATATTATAACTTTAATATGATGTTCATGGATGACATATGGCCACCAAAAGACCTTTGCAAACTCTCTTAATATTCTGGACCAATTATGCAATTTTACTAGTAATTTGGGGTTCAAATCCCCCTGGGGTAAACAATGAAAATGGCTTCCCAAATGCCTCCAAACCCACTCAAATTTATGAACAGAGGTATGTAATGTGTTAAGTATGTTATTAAAGTCTCATATGAACCATTAATGGATTATTACAACTGTTCTCACCCTCTCCCATTCAACTGCAAAAATCCCCAATTCGACCCTTGGGGAAATGGCACTATTTCACCTCCCAATACAACTAAACTGAGTAAAAATGCTTCAAATGCTCAAGTACAGTACATGAAACTTGTAGAAGACATCCATGGCAGTATATTGATCACAAATATATTAGAGAATCATCCATTAATTCGAAATCATCATCAATACATTGGCTCACAACAAGGTAGTGGGAAAATGGCATTGTTCTTCCATTAAAAATGAGATTTATACATTTCTACTTGGAATTTCGACCTGAAACCTTTTGGAGATGAAGAAAAGAGTATTTAATTCATATTATAAAAGAAATGGGGCATTAAAAGCTTCCCCAAAGAGTACAATAGCTCACCAAAAACGCCCTCCCTTAAGGATCAAGAATATGCCATCAAAACTGGAAATGGTTGAAGGAGTGAGCTGCAATAGAAGAAACCATGAGCTGCCCTGTAGCTTACACCTGCAAATAAAGACTCCATTAAAGCTCCAAATGAAAGGTCTGAATGGCCTTTCCAATTACCAACTTGGATGGGAATCTTTCACCCTTGAAATTGGCTAAGGCAAGAAACTAGTCATCCACTAGCTCTCCCTCTTCACAAATGCAATTGCAAATTCTACAAATGATCAAAAGCTGGTTTCATTCTTTGTTATTGACATTTATAAAGTTCTAATGTCCTCCATGGGTCGAATTCCTTCCAAGAGACTCATGCCAACTCATGTTGGGAAGAGATTCCAAAGAACGCCACTTGTACAACAATTCCTAGTCTCCCACTTCCACCAAATCACATGTGGAAGCATCTTAGCTTCCCTAACACCCTTGAGTTCCCTCTTGGAGTCTATTTTTATCCCTGACATGTCATATATGTCATATGTCATCCTTCATGTCTGATTTGTGTCATAGGTGTCATAGCATCTTCATCATTGTTGTCATAGAGCCAGGGAATCTAGCCCAAGTGTCTCACTAGCTCCAAATTGCCTCTTCCTCTTCCATGGGAGTTACTCTTCCTCTATATTTCGACCTTGGATGAGTCATGCAATGAATAATACCTTTTGGAATCCCCCAAGTATGTTACCGTTCACCTTGAATTCGAATTGGTGAGAGAATGATGCCAAATGTAGTGGGGAAATCTAGCCATATGTGGGTCCCACTTCCTCCATGTGTCTTCATGATGAAATGCCACATTGATTTTCACTTGTATATATTTATTTAAATCCTTTATTAAATATTTATGCCATTCTAATGTTCAAACATAATTTATTATCCCCATTATTCCAAATCCCAAAGCTTCCACCCCAAACCTAGGAAACTAGTAATTTTCCTCCTTGGCAATTATTTGACCTTTAGCATCAATTTGACAAACTCTAATGAATAGGGCCAATGTGATTAGGCCATTTTCACCCAATACCAAATTTGGGACATGACAAATCCTCCCTTCCCAATATTGCTTTTCCTCAAGCAATTTTAAATGGGGGTGTTGAAGAACCTGCTTTCTGTATAATTCTTTGAAGTTGCCATTGAATTGCCCAACCTTGAGTCTTTGAGTTTCCATGAAGATTTTAGAGAGGAACCGCCATGCTTGCTACTGCACTACTCTAATTAAAATCACTTTATTAAGTGGGGAATCCATCTCCCATACTGCTTGCTTCCCCAAAAAATATGAAACCCATGAGATAAAAATTATTCCAGGGTCTCATTGTTTGTATTGCACCCCAACAATGAAGAGTGCTCTCCAACCCATACCATCAGATAAGATGATTCCTGGATCCCATTTTCTTGTATGCATTCTTCTAAACATCATGAGTACAAAATATATATCATCAAAGTACATAACTACATAATGAAAATGTACATCAAGGAGGTGCTTCATCAAAGAATCATGAAAGTGCTTGTACCTCCAAGCAAGTAGACCACGATTTTCCAAGTGCATACAATCTTCAAGTGACCAATCAAATATGTTCCAATGACGTAGGTGAGGATCCCATGTCCTATAATGCTGCTCCAAAAGGATGTGATATGCATCAAAATATTCAACCATGTATTCTTTCATCCAAGAAGTGAATGAAGAATCTCCACTAAAATCTGAACCAAATAATGAGCAGAAAAAACAAGGAGACTTCAAATGACTCATAGAAGTCTCACCCATACATCCATGAATGTGAGAATCATAAAGATGTAACAAAGTATGTGACTTCCAACAAAAATGTTCTCCCATCATAAATCTATTCACCCAAATGTTGGATGAAGTTCCTCTAACATCGAATGAACCCAGTGTTGAGCAAGAAAAACCATGAGTCTTCAAGTGACTCAAATCCATATCATAGGTGCATCCATATAGATGTGAATCATCATAAAGTGACAAATTATGCTGCTGCAAATGTGAATAAGAATGTGCTCCAACCATGTCATCATGAAAGTTAAATCTAGGAGTTCCATACTCCTCATGTGGCACCATCAAAAAGAACCCTTTCACCCATACTTCATTGAGACTAATGTTGCAAAACATGGAATTGTAGGATGTAGGAGAATGAACTAAATCACCCAAATGATCAAAAAGTGCAGAATTTTCATCATGCGAAGGATCCATGTGGGTAGTATCATGCAGCTCCTTCAAAAGTGGGAAACCTTTGTCATAGATTGGTTCCAATGTAGACGAATCATGCTCTTCTTTAAAAATTGCATAAGCTTCATCAAGAGACAATTCAAGTTCCTCTTCCACCACATCAAGTGTTTGGATCTCTTCAAGTTCATCTTCAAACACATTAAGCACATTCAAATTTCCACATTTCTCATGATCCACCATGTCATGAGAATCCTCCAAACAATCTACCATTTGACAATCTGAAACATAGGAGGAAAAACAAGTATCTTGCAACTTTTCAAGGAGTTGCTCATTTTGAATTGTGAGCTTATGATTATCCTCATTATTCTTCAAGTATGCATCATGTAACAATTCATTAAGCTCAAACAAATGGTTTCTATCAAAAAGCAAAGACATGAAATTACCTTTGATGTGGCACATTGCTCTTTGAATCTTCTCCGTGTCTTCAAGGAAGGATGTTTCCTCCAATGAAGTAGCTCTCCAACAAGAATTTGACACCAATGCTTGAGTGTCATGGAGAATGCTGAGGGATTCTTGGATCTTCTTTTCATTCATCTTTAAGGACCCTTCCAGAAAATGAGGTTCTTGCAAATGAACCTCCTCATATTCTTCATTTTTTCTTGGACCAACTTCATGAAGCTCAAGTGGTGATGGGGAAGTTGATCTTGGTTCTTCTTCAACTGCTACAAGGTCTTCATTATCATGCTTAATGAAACTTGTACTTGTAGAAACACTTTCAAAAGTGATCTCTATGTCACCAACATAGAGGTGTGAGCACCCATCAGTAGGTACTCCTTCATAGTTTAAGCATCCATCAGTAGATGCTCTTTGGTTCATGTCTAAGCTAGAAGGTGTCTCGAAATGGTCTTCCATATTTTCAATAGAATCTTCTTCATGCTCTTGTGATGTCTCTTCATTTTTCTCTTTAAAGCAAGCTGATGCATTTTTCCCCTTGTCTTCTTTAGGATCAGTATATTTGGAATCTCTTCTTGAATAAATCTCAAAAGCTCTCCTCAAGGAGGACATCATTTCATGCCCACATATATGATACTCACTCCAAGGGTTTTCACAAGAAGGGCATAAACCTTTCTTCACTAACTCCACATCTTCATTTTTGGGCCTATTTTCAAAAACATGTTCAGCATAGTACTCAAAAGACATGGCATTTTTTGTATTTTTGCTCGAAGCAAGATATTCTTGATATTTTTGATATTGTTGGGGCAAGGTTTTATATTTTTCTCTCCATCTTTGGAACTCGCTCATAGAATTATCCTTGGTTGGTGTGACACACTCATATTCATCAGATCTAAAGTCATAAGAATAATCTTCATTTCTCTTGAAATTGTAATAAGTGTTGCATGATGGCACCTCTTCCTCATACCACTCACATTCTGCTTCATATTGCTCATAAGCATCTGCATATTCCTCATAAGAATTGTACTCATATGATTCATCATAATAGTAAGACATGGCTGCCAATTATTCTTGAATGTATGTACCTAATACGCAGGTGCAAGGACCATGCTCTGATACCACTGTAATGTCCCTTATTAGGAATTTTATTAAAATTGCAATTTTCCACTTTTTTTCCCTTGTTCGACCTTTGACTAGTTTTGATCTCTAGGTCCCAAATTTGCCCCAAATGATCCCAAATATTCTGAGAAGGTGTATGAATGATATTAGAACATAAATATGTATTTCAGGGATGCCTTTGGACCTTTAAAATACTTCTGCAAATCCCCTTTCGATTCTGATCAATTTAGGTAACTTTACTAGTGATTTTCCTTTGACAAGTATTGGTCTCTAGGTCTCAAATTGACTCTAAATGCCTTCAAATCTTCAAGGAAGGTGTATGAATGATATTAGAAATTGAATATGATGTTTATGGATGACATATGGCCACCAAAAGACCTCTGCAAACTCTCTTAATATTCTGGACCAATTATGCAATTTTACTAGTAATTTGGGGTTCAAATCCCCCTGGGGTAAACAATGAAAATGGCTTCCCAAATGCCTCCAAACCCACTCAAATTTATGAACAGAGGTATGTAATGTGTTAAGTATGTTATTAAAGTCTCATATGAACCATTAATGGATTATTACAACTGTTCTCACCCTCTCCCATTCAACTGCAAAAATCCCCAATTCGACCCTTGGGGAAATGGCACTATTTCACCTCCCAATACAACTAAACTGAGTAAAAATGCTTCAAATGCTCAAGTACAGTACATGAAACTTGTAGAAGACATCCATGGCAGTATATTGATCACAAATATATCAGATAATCATCCATTAATTCGAAATCATCATCAATACATTGGCTCACAACAAGGTAGTGGGGAAATGGCATTGTTCTTCCATTAAAAATGAGATTTATACATTTCTACTTGGAATTTCGACCTGAAACTTTTTGGAGATGAAGAAAAGAGTATTTAATTCATATTAAAAAAGAAATGGGGCATTAAAAGATTCCCCAAAGAGTACAATATCTCACCAAAAACGCCCTCCCTCAAGGATCAAGAATATGCCATCAAAACTGGAAATGGTTGAAGGAGTGAGCTGCAATAGAAGAAACCATGAGCTGCCTTGTAGCTTACACCTGCAAATAAAGACTCCATTAAAGCTCCAAATGAAAGGTCTGAATGGCCTTTCCAATTACCAACTTGGATGGGAATCTTTCACCCTCGAAATTGGCTAAGGCAAGAAACTAGTCATCCACTAGCTCTCCCTCTTCACAAATGCAATTGCAAATTCTACAAATGATCAAAAGATGGTTTCATTCTTTGTTATTGACATTTATAAATTTCTAATGTCCTCCATGGGTCGAATTCCTTCCAAGAGACTCATGCCAACTCATGTTGGGAAGAGATTCCAAAGAACGCCACTTGTACAACAATTCCTAGTCTCCCACTTCCACCAAATCACATGTGGAAGCATCTTAGCTGCCCTAACACCCTTGAGCGCCCTCTTGGAGTCTATTTTTAGCCCTGACATGTCATATATGTCATATGTCAGCCTTCAGGTCTGATTTGTGTCATAGGTGTCATAGCATCTTCATCATTGTTGTCATAGAGCTAGGGAATCTAGCCCAAGTGTCTCACTAGCTCCAAATTGCCTCTTCCTCTTCCATGGGAGTTACTCTTCCTCTATATTTCGACCTTGGATGAGTCATGCAATGAATAATACCTTTTGGACTCCCCCAAGTATGTTACCATTCACCTTGAATTCGAATTGGTGAGAGAATGATGCCAAATGTAGTGGGGAAATCTAGCCATATGTGCGTCCCACTTCCTCCATGTGTCTTCATGATGAAATGCCACTTTGATTTTCACTTGTATATATTTATTTAGCTCCTTTATTAAATATTTATGCCATTCTAATGTTCAAACATAATTTATTATCCCCATTATTCCAAATCCCAAAGCTTCCACCCCAAACCTAGGAAACTAGTAATTTTCCTCCTTGGCAATTATTTGACCTTTAGCATCAATTTGACAAACTCTAATGAATAGGGCCAATGTGATTAGGCCATTGTGACCCAATACAAAATTTGGGACATGACAGTTATCATGTTCATCATTTTGGGAACAAAAAATAGAAGGTTGATATTTTGAAGGATTCATGGGAATCAATCCATGAAATTAGAGACCGAGGCCCATTACTATGGGTTATCATGTCCATCATTTTAAGAGCACAAAATAGAAGGTTGAGATTTTGAAAACTAGTGTTAAGGAAAAATGAGCATTGCCTTAAGACTAAGAGGAGGATGTAGTAGCCGGTATGGTCATTGTCGAACCTAAGCACTTTGGAGGATTGGATTCCAAGTTTACAAAAATAATGGAATTATTTGACATGTGAAGGAGGTGATTAGTAGCAATATTGACGAGGAAGAGGCCAAATCCACACCTAACAAAGCTTGAACTATTGGGAAATATGTATGATGGATGAATATCAATGCAATCATAAACTTGAATGAAAGGACATTTGAGAAGGACACTAACCTTAAGGAAGTTGATGGGGAAGAGGTGATGTAGACTCTTTCCAAAACCATCCCCTAGATGTAGATTCTTAAGAATGACATTAGGGTTTAGTTTTACCCCTTAATTTAAGTAGTTTATTAATATGTATGAATATTTTTTTTAAAGATAATAGATAAAGAACTTAATTTTTGCTAATAACAAGATTCCATATATCATATAGCCATACATACAACCTTGAAATGGATGACAATTCGTCTCATTTTTCATTGATGTCTATTAAAAATGTTGATTCTCATATGCTTCCCAAATGTCATATAACCATACTCCAACCATGGAATGGATGACAATTCCTCACATTGTTTAATTTGATGCTCATTAAAAGGGTTGGTAAAATATCTTCTAACTCTAAAAAAACCGAACCATGGTAATGAATGCAATGCCTTATATTGTACTATGCAATTAATGCATTTTGAAAACACATATTTATAGCCAATGCATTTTTAAAATGCATATCCATATTTTAAGTTTTATTTCCTAAAATATGCACATACATTTCAATATGTATGGTTTAAATTGCGTCTTTCTTCTATCCCAATATAAAGAGAGTTGGCATTTAAATTTTGTACTTCTTCTTATGTCTTATTACACGTTAGAATTCGGTAGAGCAATTTTTGCTAAAATTACAATTTGAAATGTTAAAATCGTAATTTCGATGATTTAAATAGTTTTAAAATTTAGTAATTAGTCTAGAACAAATAATCTCAATTACTAAAATGAGAAAATACAAATTTCCATAAAAACTTTAACAGATTTTTATTCCAAAATACCGAAAAAGCAGGGCATTTTGGTTGTCTTTTATCCTACCAGAAAAAAAAGTATTGAAATGTACCTATGGCATTTGGAAAATTGTGATGTAACAAATTTATATGTTAATGGGGAGATCCTTTGATATCCATCACTCCAACGGATTAACACAAACCTTCACTCGGACGGATATACACAAACCTTTTGGCGCACAATGAATAGAAGAACTTTATGCGCTGCTGCGCATCACTATTCTTTGGTTGTTTTCTACAGATGTTTCCCTTTTCCAAACGGGGCGCTACGTACACTGGCAATGATCAGGACATGACAGAGCAGAATGAATGAGATTGGTCCTGTCAAGCGGAGGATATAAGCTACATCCGCAGGAAAAGGAAGAATTATATTGTAATGTTTCTGCTTTCCGGGTACGACGAGTCAGCTTTTGGAAAAGAGAATGTTATCAGAACAAAATATATTTTGCATCTATACGTTGTTCCCGATAAAGATCCAAAGTGTTAAGGAATGGCTACGGTTCAGCCACACCTTGCGCGTGGATTCATATATGCACCATGAGCTGACAAATGCCTTTTTCAGATCATCGATATTCAGAATAAATGAATCAAACAATGTACATATACTTCCATCAAGGAATCTACAACAGTGTCTGAACAATCACAATCCATTTCTGAATGGAATTCTTCAGTGTTTTTTATATCCGCAGAAGTCATGCGGTGCTTTAACATCCTCCTTTACTTGGTATCAACATTGCTAGCGTTTCAGGTTTTGTGGGTGAGAAAAAGATGGTACAAAGATGAGAATTTTTAGGTTGGGATTAGAGGGATGTGGTTGGTTTCACGTTAATGGTAATTAGGTATCTCTCGACATGAAAGATAGGTTTAGCTTTTTCCATCTCAGCACAATCTTTACACTTTCTTTCTCGTTCACATAAAAAAAAACCAGGAATATGATATACCAATTAAGATTTAGTTTTTTTAACAAGATGTTTAAAAAATCTTAATACAATGTTAATTTCAAATTTCTTAAATACAATGCGTTCACACACACAAAAAAAATATAAACCTTTGCACAAAAATAATACTTGACACAAACCAAAAATCTCATATACCAAGTGGTAGCTATAGTAGATGGAAGGAGATTGATAAAATCAGCCTAGATCCAAATCCTAGGCTCTATCCAGAGCAGCGCGGATCAAATCTCCCAAGGTGCAAACCTCTCTTTGAATAGCTCCTTGAGTGCAATACTTGAGCCACCTAATCCTAAGCTCTAAAGTCTCTAGTTTAAGTCTCATATTTACATTTTACTTTGTATTATTCTTTTTTGTTTATGATGGACATAATATTTATTACTTTTTACTTTGTATTATTACTTTTTGTTTACTTTGTATTATTTTGTTACAACACTCTACAAACAATCTAAAGTATCATATTTACTTTCTACTTTGTATTAAAAGTAAAAAGTAAAGTCTCTAGTTTAAGTCTCATATTTACATTTTACTTTGTATTATTTTTTTTGTTGTTTATGGCCGACTTAATATTTACCACCTAATCCTAAGGTCTATAGTGTCTAGTTTAAGTCTCATATTTACTTTTTACATTGTATCATTCTTTTTTGTTTATGGCCGACTTAATATTAACCACCTAATCCTAAGCTCTATAGTGTCTAGTTTAAGTTTCATATTTACTTTTTACTTTATATCATTCATTTTTTGTTTATGGCCGACATAATATTTATTGCTTTTTACTTTGTATTATTCCTTTTTTGTTTACTTTGTATTATTTTGTTACTCGAAAAACACTCCACAAACACTCGACTAATATATAAATTTCATAATATATTCACAATTATTGCCTTGTCTTGTTATTATTAGTGTATATAATTAGTATATATATTTTTAGATCATTTTAATAAAAAAGACACATTAAGTAATTAGTTGTGATAATTACATTAAATTTCATGATTTAAAATGTACAAACAAACCAAGTGTGTTGCAGCCCATTTAATGCAGCTGCAAGATGCATTAAATAGTCTGCAACAGGCTGAATAGTCTTCGCCATATACACTCTACTAATGTTATATTAGTTAAGATATACACTTTTAAGATAAATGTTACGTCAATTACATAAAACTGTATATATCTCAATCTATATAATATTTATTAACTCTGCCGTTGTATCAATATTTACCTCCAAAGCCTACCGACTTAAAAATAATATATCGCATTCAAGAATCCAAAAGGGGAAAAGATATGACGTCATCTCCTGTTGAACCTGCTTTTTAACCCACAAAATAATTTTTAACCAATCTGGGGCACCCACAGAATCAAAACCTTGTTTTGGAAATTCGCGTTCCAAATCGTGGAAAGCAAAACCTTTATTTGGAATTGATGAAAATAAAATCTTTCTGTACAGAGCGAAGCCTGGTGACGAAGATGAAGTCATCATATTCTATATAAATAGAACGAAATGGACGAAGAATGATTATGCGACTTTAGGCGTTCTCTCAGCTATTTTAGGCATTTCATATTACTTCTGTTTGCTGAAGGGTTTTAGTTGGAAATCTTCATGGCGATCACTGACCTGAACCAACGACATGATAACCTGATCACAGCTCTTTTTCAAGAGGTACTTTTATCAGTTTTTAATATTAGAGTGCATATCTGTGTTTAACCTTTTGATGACTGAAAATACTCCAATTATATATTCGAGCAGGCTTTAATGGAACCTTTGGATTTGCTTTGCAGGGATTTCTGGACGAGCAATTCACTCAGCTTCAGCAACTGCAAGACGAAGGAAACCCTTATTTCGTGCACGAAGTCATTTCTTTGTTTTTCGAGGACTCTCTGAAAACGCTGAATACTTTGCAAAACGCACTGTATATTTCCTTATTCTTTATACTCTAGGACAATCAAGGAATGCAATGAGTTTTTTAAGCACATATTTTAAGCTAGGGAGCCATGAAATATTTTATCCAGGTCATATCAAATATTAACCTACATGATAAAAACCTAACATGCTCATTTTTCAAATCCTTTCATCTGTTAAATATGGATAGATGTGTCTTCGTTCATTTTTTATTCTTTAGATATGTAAAACATATATATGTATATAAACTACAATAGTTGTTGATCTATATGAAGATAGATCAATAATGGGCATTTTGTTCATGTTATAGTACTTAGAAACAAAAAAAACATTGATTTTTCCTTTGATATTTGGACTGGATTATACAGATTTGTATATTAGTTATAATGTTTCAAACCATTGACCTTGCAGCAATGATGAACCAGTGGACTACAAAAAAGTTGATCTCTGTCTCCACCATTTCAAGGGTAGCAGCTCAAGGTATCTTAACAACGAATTGCTGCTCACTATTGACAAACACAAATGCGCTTAATATTGAATTGCTAGTACTTAGAAACAATTTCCATTAGTTTACTGATGCAAGAGAGAAGTACAGGAACTAATTCTGTTATTATGATCCTTTGCATGAATAGTATCGGGGCACAGCGTGTCAAGAATGTATGCACAATATTTGGAGTTTGCTGTGAAGAAAAAATGAAAAATGGGTAACTAGATATCTGTGCCATCAATGCTATCAAATCTATTACCATTTTTTTCCATTTTTAGAGTAATTTTTCTAAAAACGTTATTATGCCTTTGTAACACCTTGCCCATTAAGTAGAGCTGTTTCTCATTTCCTTTGTCACTGCAGGTGCACGCAGTGTCTGCAAGAACTGAAAGAGGAGTATTACCTTCTGAAGAACAAGCTGGAGTTTCTATTACAGGTAATATATGATTTACAATATTCAATATTTCCTACTTTCAGAAGACTACAGGCAAATTCTTAAAAAGGGAATTATATTTTTGTTTGGAACGTATTCATTCTTTTTTTTTAAATTTCAGCTTGAACAATAAATCCTGCGGGCTGGTGGAACCATATCCGTGACACAGTAAGCTTAATCATCATCCTGCGAGCTGGTGGAACCATAACCTGCGGGCGCCTTCTGGGTCACTTTTTTTAATTAGCGAGAGGATAACTGATATGAATAACATTGTGATGCATTAATAGTATTCATGGTATTCTATTCTTTGGAGATCTACCTGATACTTTTTCTATACAACACTGTCAATTGGCGTTCAATTTATAGAATAAATGTGGTACCGTAATGTAAAGGCCTTTCAATATAACGAATAAATGTTATTAAATACGTTAAAGATATGCTTTGTTGGATTATTTAATGGGCATCAAATCATTAAGTGCTCCCCGCTTAAAGAGATGTTCAATCATTGTCATTGTCATTTTCATGCGGCCGAAGAGATCTTTCAAATTATCTGAACAAATTTGAAAGGAAAATCCTAAAAAGACGGGAGAGAATGACTTGGGTGTTTTTTAAATCATTGTTTAATCTCCTCTCGGCAATTGATTTAAAATCAAAATCGTGAAAACGATATAGTGAAAGAATTAAAGAATAATTAAATTTTAATTTTAATCTAAAAATGTTTATAATATTAATAATTTAGTAGTTTTCATTATATAATAATTTATTAATATTTTAAAATTATAATCAGTTTTTAGATTTTTTTCAGCCGAAAAATAATATTTTTTAGCTATTCAATCATAAAATTAAAACTGTAAAAATAAATCATATATTTATTTGTTGACATTTTTAAAAGAAGAAAATATCTGAAAGACACAAAAGTAAGAAGAATATTATCTGAAAGACACAAAAGTAAGAAGAATATTATCAAGAATAAGGAAATTATTTTTTTCCAAAATTTCGAAGAATTCATCTTTATCATGCCAAAAGGGAATTGAACTCGGAGGCCGATAAACGGGCTAATATGGCTTGCTCTTTAAATCCTGGAATGCTAAAAAAAAAAATGGGGGAGGTTTATTCATCTGCCCCACATAACTTAATTTATTTACTCCCAAGTCAAATCTTTTTGTAATGAGACTAAAAATTCATAATTAAAAAAACACATTAAAACGAAAGCATTTTAAAGGACTTTCCATATAATTATATCGTTCCTATTAATTGGATTGTGCATCAAACCTTTCATGTAACCAATAATGTAAGCATGGACCATTGGCATGTTGAAATTTCGATTATATGACAGGAATTATACGAGGAGTTATTTATTATTCCGAAAGCTAGGGTTTGTACTTCACTTCTATGGTGAAAGAGTTAAAAGTTTAATTGATCCATAACTTAAACTTTATTTTAGGTGTTCAAGGGTTATCATAATGAACCACGAGGTAGGAACTCGCATAGTACTATACGTTATAATTCTCGTTGGTCAACACTTGAGAGAACGTTTGGGTCCACTTTATACATTAGTTGTTAGATTTGTGAGCCTCACTTGCAACTTTCACTTTTCATGTTGTAGTAAACTTAAGCCATATATTTTTCATTTTTTATAAAAAAAATATTTAAATATTTTTTATTTTTTATAAATTAGATCCAAATCCTAGGTTCTATCAAGCGTTGAGAGGGATCAAATCTCTTTTCTCCTCGAAAAGCTTTTTGAGTACAATATCTGAAGAGGTTTGCACCTCGGGAGATTTGATCCCTCTCGGCCCCTAATAGAACCTAGGATTTGGATCTAGGCTGGTTCCAATCGTGGGCATTGACACAAAACTGGAGTTTGGTCAGCATTGTAAGGAAAAGATTAAGTTGAAAACACAGATAGAATTATGAGGATTATCATAATGTAAGTATTATGAGGATTATTTCGTCAAATTTTTTAACAATGCATATGAATACAGATCAAATAAGATGACGTTTAAATATGATATATGTCAACATGTTGGTTGATGTTATCAAAGAATATAAACCTATATAATGTTTAAATACAACTATATTACAATGTGATCAACTTTGATATTTCTTCTTCCTCTTTTTCCAATATTTATAGTTTCCTTCTCCAATGTTAATCCCCATTCTTTTTTGCATTGTTGATGTAGATATATTAAACGTTGCAACACTGGTTGGGGCCAAAAGAAGTAATGGCGACTTTTCTGGAAAATAATCAATTTCTAGTGTTTGTCTAATATGATGCAGGAGCATCGACTCCCCTCCAAATCAGTTTGAAGAAAATACGTTATTGGAAGATGAAGAGGGTGGCGAAGAGGTAGATACCCAGAAAATAATGATTCTTTCATACGTTAAGTTGAGGTTGCTATTATTAGCAATCCATTGCAGAATTGTAGGAAGTTAATGATGCGTTGGAGGTTTATCTTCAGTTATATAATATATAATGTAACCTACCAAGCACGACCAATCTAAGAAATATCATGCTAGCCTAGAGATTGTATATTACCATGGGCATAGATTTGTAGAACAAAAAAAAAAAAACTGAAAATTGACTAAGACCCTGTCATTTTACATGCCTAAATATTCTGAGAAACTCCAATGGGTGAGACAGAGCCAATCTTCCCTCACCATATACCTTGTGTTCGAATTTGGGGGAAGTTGGGTGTATTTCCATTGCTACAGGAACAGGGAGAAGGGATTCTCGGTGATGAATGATACAGTCTCAGTGTTTTAGCGAGACGTTGGGAGTATGGTGCTCGCAGGTGGAGTCCACGGTGTTGCTTTCCCAGCACACGCAGAGTTATAAATTGTTGAGGTTTTTTCTATAACGTTGAAGAAGGAGAGCGAGTAAGTGTGGCCCATAACCCACAGGTCCATAGATTTGAAGGACCCGCAGATTCACTCCCTATCAAGTGGTATCAGAGTGGGTTCGCTCTTTTGGATTGGATATTGGAAGATGTAGTAGTGGGTGCTTGGGGTAAGATTGGTATTTATTTTGTGCAGGTAGCTGCAAGGAAAGATTGCAGAAGCCTGGAGCAAGGACCGCTCAGAGGGTTCTAGAAGAGGACTAGGAAGAATTCCAAAAGGACACGATCAGGCGAAAAGTTTGGTGAGGCGTTATGTAGCAAGAAAGGAGAACTTGTTACTGCAGAGGCATTGCCCCAATCCCCATGTTAGCTGTTACAAGACCAAGAAATCATATGGCCAGGAGGTCATAAATTTTGCACCTTGAGAGTTTGATGCAGGAGCATTGACTCCCCTCCAAATCAGTTTGAAGAAAATGCGTTATTGGAAGATGAAGAGATTGGTGAAGAGGTAGATACCAAGAAAATAATGATTCTTTCATACGTTAGAGTTGAGGTTGCTATTATTAGCAATCCGGTGCATAATTGTAGGAAGTTAATGATGCACTAGAGGTTTATCTTCAGTTATATAATATATAATGTAACCTGCCAAGCACAGCCAATCTAATAAATATCAAGCCAGCCCAGAGATTGTATATTACTGTGGACATAGATTTGTAGAACAAAAAAAAAAATTGGCTGAGACCCCGTCATTTTACACACCTAAATGTTCTGAGAAACTCCAATGGGTGAGAGAGATCCGATCTGCCCTCACCATATACCTTGTGGTCAAATTTGGGGGAAGTTGGATGTATTTCCATTGCTACAGGTGTAAGGAGAAGGGATTCTCGATGATGAATGATACAGTCTCAGTGTTTTAGCGAGACATTGGGATTATGGTGCTCGTAGGTGGAGTCCACGGTGTTGCTTGCCTGGCACACGCAGAGTTAGAAATTGTTGAGATTTTTTCTGTAACATTGGAGAAGGAGAGCGAGTAAGTGTGTCCCATAACCCACAGGTCCGTAGATTTGAAGGACCCGCAGATTCGCTCCCCATCATAATAGCTCCAATCAAGTAAGATTTTCTTGTACACGACAGTTCCTTGGATAATCATTCGTAATGGTTCATTATTCCCACCTCTGTAATGCTCAAGAATAATCTCAAATGATTTTCTTTGCTTCGCTGCTAGGATTTCAATTGAATAATTTTGAGTACACTATTATTATGAACAATGGAATTCAATTGTCGGTTTTCATATATGAACTCTAGTGCACGATTGGAAGTTTCCATATCAACAAAATTAGAGTTCCAATTTTTCTTGTTATCACATTCCATGTATCCAAGTATGTCATATTCACTGGTAGTTATATACCGATTCCTATATAACCCTGGAATTATCTCCCATTCATGCTTTTGAGAATCCCTTTGCACAAATAACACTTCTTCATGATCTCTTTAGTTCACTGTCATGTTTTCTATGTTCTTCTATATGTTCTGATGATTCTCTTTTTCTTTCTCTTCTATACATTTGTGGTACTTTTCTTTTTTTAATCATCAATAACTTTATTATTTGCAATATTATCATGAGGATCCACAATATACCCTAAAATAGAGAAAAAAAAAACTTTAATATGTTGAAATCATTGCAAATAGTTTTTCTATCAAATAGATAAATTCAATGTATAAATGTAAATAACAAAAAACAATGCATTGTTTAAATCAATGCAATTTTTTTACTTTTGATTAAATTGATAAATTCAATACATACATGTAAAAAACAAAACAAAATATGCATTGCTAAAATCAATGCAATGAATCAAATAAATATGCAGCTTGTGTTATTTAACAACATTTGTGTGTGGTCTATTGGTAAGAAGTAAGGTTATTGGACTTGTGTTAACCTAAAGACCAAGGTTCAAAATCATTTTTGCTTGGAGTTATATGTAGTTATAAAATATAACTATTATTTTTTATATAAGAGAGGGAGAGGGACCATGAAAAGGATATCAAGCCCATTTTAGTGTTATTCTGGAGGAATTTGGAGTCACATCCCCCTCACTTGTTCCCTAATTGCTTATAAACCCTAGCACACCTTATCACGGGTTGGGATCCTTGGAGAAGAGGAGTGGAAGACCAAGTGAATATTGGTTTCATAAAGTGCCATACTTGAAGAAAGTTAATCTGATGTACTTGCCTCATTCATTAATAAATATCATACATTCTTCCCTTTACAAATGATTTGTTCATGTATGTTTCAGATCTGATTACAATTTGATTTATTCTCTTCTAAATGTCAATATTTTATTTGTAGTCAGATTGGTTTGAGGAAGACTTTGTTGAATGGTTTTGCAGGTTGTTCCATTGGAGAGCAAGAAGAGGACTTAAGGAGAGGCTTGGATCAACCTTCTAAATAAGGTACACACCATATTAAACCCTAAACTCTTTTCTTAATAATTGTACTTGCAGAACCTTGTATGTCTATATTTCACCCCAGTACATTGGTAGTCTCACCTGAGCTATAGGAAACCTTTCCCTAACAATAGAATCGGTGACTTTTTTGGGGAGAAGCCTATCTTGTTTGGGGTATCCAAGGCCATTTTTTTAGTATATGTGAAGGTCTGAGTTTAATTTCATGTTAGGAATAGTCATTGAGCTTTCCTACACCCTTCCTTGCTCAATTTTGAGTTGGATTTTGCAATTTTTTGGACTTTTTGCATATTCGCTTGTCCTAATGCTTACAGTAGCAAGTATGATATATATTCGCAGGTGTAAATCTCTTCACCTATGGGTCTCTCACACTTGTACCCTTTTACACTAGCTGGTACCCCTTGTACATGGGTTTTTCACTTTTGGAGCTCTTTTAGGGGTTTTGATTGCAATTTTTGTAGTCCATGCTGATCCCAGGTCTATATAAGACCCCTGGGAAGTAGTCTCTTGTCGTGTGATTCATCTTATTTTTATGTTTAGGATATTTTTGAAGAAATTTGGGCTTGTTTGGAAGAATTTGGGGCTTGTTGACCCAATTTGGGGGTTTGTGAACTAATTTGGTGTTTTTGACCATAATTTGATTCTAATTGAATCTACTTGCTCCAGTATGACTGGATTTGGAATGCATTGAGTCTATTTGAACTTATTTGTTTCTATTTCAGTGAATTTTCTCTTTAGATTGCTTTTTCTCTCTCTTCTGTAGTTAAATATCAATTGTCTTTTCTGTGGTTTAGGACCTTGATTGTACTATTTGTGTGCAAACCTATCTTTACCAAACCATATTTCTTAGTAGGTCCTTTTCTTATATTGGGTCTAAAAGTTCTTGGTGTATTCCTTTCCCAATTTTGGCATGATTACATTATAAGAATCTTAGGGTTTATGGTTGCTTTCATTGTTTAATAAGGAGATATGAAAGGGTGATTCCATGAAGATGGGTAACTCCTTTTTGCCAAATATGGCGATGAAAAATGGAAATTTTACCTAGATATTAAATTGAATCCCTCAAAACTCATATTTTCCATATGAATTTTGAGATGCGGTTTAAAAACGAAATGTAGTGAATTATGTTGGCTTTCCAATGATATTTTTTTTAAATATACCAATGTCATTTATTGTGTCAAATTTTCATTTAATGAAATGTGTGTCCTTAAAATGTGATATCCCTCCTTTATGACCTATTTTGATCTTTATTTTTATTATTTTTGTAAATGTAAATGATTATTGTACTAGTCTATTGGTGAGGAGCTCAAGTCGAAGGCCCCACTAATAAACCGTGTAAGTTGTGTGGTTAAATTCCCAAGTCAAAATTTGTAAAGACTTAGGAGACAAAGGAGGGACGCAACTAAACAGTAGATAACCAAATCCACTAAGGGAAGCTTGGAGAATCTAAACGATTATGTCTCGAAGTCCTTAAGGCATAATTCCACGGTTGGGTCTATAATTACTAACCTAAGACCTTCATAAGACGTCCTCAGGTGAGGACATTAACCCTTCACAAAACGAATAGATGGTACTTATGACCTATGCCATAACATGACTTTTATGCTATAGACGATTTTCAAATAATTGTCCCAAATACTTCAAGTATTAATCCTATTTCAAGAAAAAGTATTAGAGAGCACAATAGCTCCTTAAGCTATAAAAAAAGGTTAACTTATTTATGAAGATATAGGTTATACTAAAAGATATTTAAAACACAAGTGAGGAGGCTTATTCTCTTGGAGGAAGGGGGGGTTAATTACATCCTCACGCATAACCCAGCTAGTGGATAAAAATATACATTATGGTTATGTTCCCTAAAGGAAACTTTTAGCTTTCCTTCTTGTGCTATCCCCATTTATGAATCTATATAAACAATGGATTGAAATGACCATACTAGTATAAATGTAAGCTATCTTATGTTAAAGTGCGTTATTCAAGTCATAGGGAGCATGCTCGTAAAGAGATAACTTATCCTAAGCTAAAAGTATCATGATAACACAATTAAAGGTTAAATGAGGTATATCTTGCACACCTTGTAGAGCGAATCAAACTTGAGAAAAATTAGGGAGTTTTTCCCCTTAAGAAAATTGTCGCTGCCATTTGTAGCCTTATCGATTCTTAATTCACCACTTGTCATTTGGGGTTGAACATAAGACCCAGTCCTTCTTAAAGATGAGGACATCTCATGATAGGGGGGGAGCTGTCTATCTGATCCCTGCACTGGAGAAGGGGTTGAAGGGAGGCGACCGAGGAGAAACGAAGAGATCGGTGTGGAGGTCGCTGGTGGGCTGAAGGCTGAGCGGGAGTAGTTCTCAGTTAGTTTGAGATTTAGATGTGATTTCCTGAACAAGTCTCGGGTAGTTTTCTTCTCACTGCTTATGAGGTATCCTTCTCTCATTGAATAAAGTCCGGATTAAGAACACCGATGTATTATTTATATTAGCATCTTCTCTATGATACGTTTTACCTGCACAAACATCCGGTTAACACCAATACATTTTTCGTATTATTCTATCGGCGCTAATTTATGCCTTACCTGAAAGAGTGTGGATCTAACATTGATGCCTTCTCTCTCACATCTCTGCTATGACGCAGTTGTACACTTTAGCGATCAGAGTTAGTCTCTAAACTTGGAGATCTACACTATTGAGATCTGAGCATAACTCGGTTAAATAAAACCTTGCCTCCTAGCTAGACCTCTATTGTTAATACTGTTGCATACATTTTTAGATCAAGACTTTAACCTTTACGTCTTACGAAGCCCTGTCAATGAGCATAGCTCTGTTTTATTTTTCTCTCTTAGCCTCCAGAGTATTGGGGAACTGTCTCTGGTTGAAGAGAAAACCGACGGTTGGAGGATGGTGGGATTGTGTTCCAAATCCCTTGCAGAACCCGGGTTGTGTCGATGTAGTACTGTCCAGTGTAGTAGAGATCGGGAGGTATCAGCGTCTCCACCTGTAACATGAATCGCCAAGCTCCCAACGTCTTCTATTTTTTATGGTGTTTTCGCCGTCCTGGGTTGTTGGAATCTCCATCGATGGAGCCGACAGCCAAGCCCTCGGCGTTTCCCTTTAATATGACTTCCTGAAGTATTTAGATTTGCATTCTCTTTTGTAATGTGATGATTGATATCGTATAGGTATTTCTACATGTTTTCATTACGTTGAATAGAAATCATATTGATATTCTGGAAAGTATGAGGGTTCTTTATAAGATGTATGTGCATGAATTCTAGATTGATATTCTGGGAAGTATCGACAGATCTTATGTGCAGGAAGTTAGATTGATATTCTGGAAAGTATTGACACTTCTGATAAAGTTTATGCGCATGAATTTTAGATTGTTATTCTTGAAAGTATCAATAGTTTCTTTTTATTGTTATTCTAGAAAGTATCGATAGTTCCTTTTTATACGTTGTATGTGCATGAATTCTAGATTGATATTCTGGGAAGTATCGACAGATCTTATGTGCAGGAAGTTAGATTGATATTCTGGAAAGTATCGACACTTCTGATAAAGTTTATGCGCATGAAGTTTAGATTGTTATTCTTGAAAGTATCAATAGTTTCTTTTTATTATTATTCTAGAAAGTATCGATAGTTCCTTTTTATACGTTGTACGTGCGTGAAGTTTAGATTGATGTTCTGGATATTTTCGACAGTTTCTTATGAATTTCCAAACGATGTCTCAGTAGACCTGAAATCGCTTCCTGTGGATAATTACTTGATAGTTATTATTGCGTGGTTCAGATTCTTATGTTTTTGTAAACACGATGTCTTAGTAGACCTAAAATCGAGTTCTGTGGACAATTGCCTGATAGTTTATGCTAGTTATTACTACGTGCTTTGGTTTCTTAGTTTTCTAAACGATGTCTCAGTAGACCCGAAATCAATTCTTGTGGATAACTGGGAGATCTCGATTTGTATTGTGATCTTGATTGTTATTGTGTTCTCGATTTTATCGTGATTATAGGTAGTGTGTGTGTGTAAGGGCGTGACCTCGTATAATGGTTAGAAGTATTAAAAGATCAACTTTAATTATGTATAGTGGAATGGGTAAGCCATAGTGCAAAGTTTAGTTAGTAGTTATAGTTTGAATGATAGGCTTGGAAAAAGCCCACAAGAAGACAATTTTATGTATTGATATGCTCTTGATGAAAGTGGCAATTAATTATGGCGACAACTGTGTTGCAAGATGTAATCTCTTCGAGAAGAATATAATTTGATTATTGTTGAGAGTGATCTCCCTCTAGAGGAGAAGCTGGAAGAATAGCGACATTGAGTTGCATAATGTATCCCTTGACTTTGAATATTACAAGAATTGACCTGCCTTTGTGGACGTAGCCTAGCCGGGGTGAACCACCTATATCCTTGTCTCGATCATGTGTGATGTATGTGATGAATTATAAATGTTGCATCTAAATGTATCTGATAAATTATAAATGTTGTATTTAGATGTATGTGATAAATTATAATGTCATGAATTTTTCAACAGGACAATCTTGTCCACTTCAATGTATGTAGCGCAAGAATAAGAAATCAATAGAAAATGTTACTTAGTGGAATGCTACAGAGTACTCCATGGGGTTTATTTATCTTTATTATGTGGTGTGAAAAGAAATTTCATTTTTAAATTCACTCAACTCTAACATCAATATTTGGGAGATGTCACATATGGTATCAGAGCTGAGGTTTCAACACTCAGGCCTATAGGGGCTCCACATAAGGTAAATAAACATGAGGGTTTCGAAAATAACAAACAAATTGTGTTTTGGATGCATGGGACAAATGGACCAGAATATACTATCCAAATTAATCGTCGATTTCTCCAAGAAGAAACTAAGGGAAATATGGAAATATCGTGACGAAGCAATTTATTATGGAATTCCAACCAAGACTCGTCTGATTAAACTCCTCCAAGGTGGGGGGGCTGCGTTGCAGCAGTGCTAGTCTGGTTAGTTGGGGTGGTGATCCATCTCAAGGGTGAGGCTCGACAAGGTCGAGGGCTCTATGGTTGGGAGGAACTGAATCCTCTCCCGTGAATCGTCATTTCCCTACTTTCTGCAAGTAAGTATAAATTTTAGTAAAAGCCATGCTTTGCCGTATATGTTGCTTTCAAGTTTGAATCTCGGTTTACTGTTATGCTGGATGTGCAATGCTAGATAGATGTCCTATTTTACATACACCAAATCTATGGATTTTGGTAGTAAATTCCATTTTTATTTACAGCACTGAAATATTGTGATGATCGATCTCGTCCCACTTTCGTTTTGAATGTATTTTTCCTTTAGATCATCCAACCGTGGAAGCATGCGAGTACTATTGGTTTTGTCCTTAACTAAAAACGTTTATGATGCCGAGCTAAATTTTCCGATTTCGATTTAGATTTCTGTTTACTGAGATTTACTCTTACGATAGAATAGGGTTCTACCTTGCTGGTTCGGTTGAGTAGCTTTTAGCATAGAATGTATACACAATCAAGCTGTTTTTCTTTGGACTATTTATACTGTCCATTGTTTACACAGTTGCTTCTTAAAATTTTGAATATGTATGATGTCCATTGTATACCCCATCGATTTTCCTTCTTAAAAGTTTGAATGGCGTATGCCGTCAATCCAATGTGTAAACAGTCGATTCTTATTTTAGAACATGATTACTGTGTACAGTCTATTTTCTCTTCTTCGATTTGAATTTATATGCCGTTGATATGTTGTAGATACAGTCGATTTTATTGTAGTTAACCTAGCTACCAACGTGCAGTATTGGCATGCTCGGCGTTCAAGCTAACCATATGCCCAAAAAAAAAAATTGCTTTGTTTTATTTAAAGACCTGTTTTTTGCTAACTCCTACCCATGAGCTGCCCATACTATGATCTTCTTCCTTGATTCATGCCAACCGTTTTATGAGCTCGGCGTCCGTTGTCGTCCTTGGTCGTTTGCATGTGTGGAATATCTTTCCGTTATGGAGTTAGTGGTTCATTTACCATTATGGAAGTCCCAATTACCCCTGTCGAGATCGGAGCTAGCTGAGCTACCAGCGTTTCTGTGTTGGCATGCTCGGCTTGTAAACCTACCCGGATGCCCTGCTTGGCGATATCCATTTGACGATCGTTGGGTGCATGGTAGCGTCAAAATTAGTTTGTTTATTATGTTCAGTGATTAAATATCAAACTGTATGTTACCTCTCTTGGGTTGATGTTATAACCATATGTCTCCGTTTCATATTATCTTAGAATCCTTTAACAAATGATTTTATGGTGATACGTTTCAATTTATGAAATAGATTTATGTTTAAAAATGTGTAGATTTCAATTTAAAAGATATGACACTTTATTGTTTGAAAATGCATGTTTCCTTTTTACAACTTCTTACTCCAGTAATCCTTAAGCTAGATGTTGGGAACGAGGAGTGATGGTTATAGAAGTTATACTTTTATTTGTTACAATATTTATGACGACTTGCTATCCATGTACAACTATATGTTATTTTGTTAAGGGATAGATTATTGGAAACCTAGAACCAACATGAAATAAATACAGGTTAGTAGGATACTGTAATCTTCTGACGTCCCTATGTTGCCACAAGGAATGACTGTTTTTATTTATTATGTGTTAAGGAAAACATTGATGACATGAAATTTGCAGGGTAGATCGGAAGTGATCTTTGAGACAGTAATCGAGGTATAAGCTTTTATGAAACAAGAAAAAAAATGATGTTTGAACATATGTTATATATGATTGTTCTTATGATTTAATTACCTTTATACGACTAACACTTTGAATGTTGTGGTCGAGCAATTGTTATTTTTCCCACACATCACTGCCTGACACCCATCAATGGGTAAATGTGGGATATATATATATATCAATTCATGTATAATACTAATGTGTGATGATACAAGTAAACTGGAACCGCGGCAGATGAAGGTGAGCTATGCGGTTGCCTTTACAAAGGTACATGGTTATCTGTATAAGGTATGTAAGTTTGTTTTAGACAATTGGTTATCCCTATATGATGTTAGGGTATACAAAAGGGTTGTATAACTAAATAGGAATTGTGTTGGAATGGTGAAATCTAACATTCAAGGTTAAATGATCATAATGTCCATGGATCGTCATAGAAATAATGTACTATCGTGTTCAAAGCATTATGAAATATTATAAGCCAGTTATGTGTAGTAGGAAATGACATCTTAGATGATCACATATGGATATTTTATTAAGAAAGATGATTTTCTGTTTAAGGAAGGGATCTTCTTACAATATTTGATTTCGTATATAAAGTGATACTAACAAGGGAAATTTGGCAGTTGGTGAAATTTCTGTGAAGCTTGTGAAAATGCAAGAGCATAAATGTATGCATGGTAAAATGAGGAGTGAGGAAATAAGATTCACATCACAATTTTTACATATTCTTTTAAAAAAAAAAAATGTTGGTAATTATTGTTGAACAAAGCACTTGACCCAGATTGGTCAGAGTAATCGTATGGGTACAGAATGTAATGTGACGAAATAAATTGATTAAATTGAAAGAGATTTCCTAGACTCAAGCCAGACAGCTTGGGGAAAATAAATTCCGGGACTCAAGCAAGAAGGATTGAGGGGAATCGTGTAAAGAGTGTTGTAATGGCACTGAAATACTCCCTAAAATCAGGGATTGAACAGCCACTAGGATTCTCGGAGAATCGGCTGGCTGTAAGACCTAGGCAAGCTATAAGAAAATGTATACGTGGGAGGTAGGACACTGCTTAGTATGCATGAAAGAAATGTTTGCTGCGTGAGCACTAAGGTATTAGGCAAAACATGAAAGAAATGTTTGCTGCGTGAGCACTAAGGTGTTAGGCAAAACATGAAAGAAATGTTTGCTGCGTGAGCACTAAGGTGTTAGGAAAAACATGAGAGAAATGTTTGCTACGTGAGCACTAAGGTGTTAGGCAAGGCATGAGAGAAAGGATTGTTGCGTGAGCACTAAGGTGTTAGGAAAGAATTTCCTGGATCAGGTGAATACTGTTTGTTGATTTTGTCAACAGAATACAATCATGGAGTGCTAGATCTATCCCATATATTGCAAGTGATAGGTGCAATAAAAAAAAAAAACTCATGATTTATGTTTCTGAGTTTGATTATGAAGTTGATGGCAAGTTGTTACTAAACATTGTTCTTTGAATTCCAGTTTTGGTGCAAATGAGTGTTCCAAGAGAAGAGTGAACACCGAGGACGGTGTTATTTTAAAGGGGAGGAGGATGTGATATCCCTCCTTTATGACCTATTTTGATCTTTATTTTTATTATTTTTGTAAATGTAAATGATTATTGTACTAGTCTATTGGTGAGGAGCTCAAGTCGAAGGCCCCACTAATAAACCGTGTAAGTTGTGTGGTTAAATTCCCAAGTCAAAATTTGTAAAGACTTAGGAGACAAAGGAGGGACGCAACTAAACAGCAGATAACCAAATCCACTAAGGGAAGCTTGGAGAATCTAAACGATTATGTCTCGAAGTCCTTAAGGAATAATTCCACGGTTGGGTCTATAATTACTAACCTAAGACCTTCATAAGACGTCCTCAGGTGAGGACATTAACCCTTCACAAAACGAATAGATGGTACTTATGACCTATGCCATAACATGACTTTTATGCTATAGACGATTTTCAAATAATTGTCCCAAATACTTCAAGTATTAATCCTATTTCAAGAAAAAGTATTAGAGAGCACAATAGCTCCTTAAGCTATAAAAAAAGGTTAACTTATTTATGAAGATATAGGTTATACTAAAAGATATTTAAAACACAAGTGAGGAGGCTTATTCTCTTGGAGGAAGGGGGGGTTAATTACATCCTCACCCATAACCCAGCTAGTGGATAAAAATATACATTATGGTTATGTTCCCTAAAGGAAACTTTTAGCTTTCCTTCTTGTGCTACCCCCATTTATGAATCTATATAAACAATGGATTGAAATGACCATACTAGTATAAATGTAAGCTATCTTATGTTAAAGTGTGTTATTAAAGTCATAGGGAGCATGCTCGTAAAGAGATAACTTATCCTAAGCTAAAAGTATCATGATAACACAATTAAAGGTTAAATGAGGTATATCTTGCACACCTTGTAGAGCGAATCAAACTTGAGAAAAATTAGGGAGTTTTTCCCCTTAAGAAAACTGTCGCTGCCATTTGTAGCCTCACCGATTCTTAATTCACCACTTGTCATTTGGGGTTGAACATAAGACCCAGTCCTTCTTAAAGATGAGGACATCTCGTGATAGGGGGGGAGCTATCTATCTGATCCCTGCACTGGAGAAGGGGTTGAAGGCAGGCGACCGAGGAGAAACGAAGAGATCGGTGTGGAGGTCGCTGGTGGGCTGAAGGCTGAGCGGGAGTAGTTCTCAGTTAGTTTGAGATTTAGATGTGATTTCCTGAACAAGTCTCGGGTAGTTTTCTTCTCACTGCTTATGAGGTATCCTTCTCTCATTTAATAAAGTCCGGATTAAGAACACCGGTGTATTATTTATATTAGCATCTTCTCTATGATACGTTTTACCTGCACAAACATCCGGTTAACACCAATACATTTTTCGTATTATTCTATCGGCGCTAATTTATGCCTTACCTGAAAGAGTGTGGATCTAACATTGATGCCTTCTCTCTCACATCTCTGCTATGACGCAGTTGTACACTTTAGCGATCAGAGTTAGTCTCTAAACTTGGAGATCTACACTATTGAGATCTGAGCATAACTCGGTTAAATAAAACCTTGCCTCCTAGCTAGACCTCTATTGTTAATACTGTTGCATACATTTTTAGATCAAGCCTTTAATCTTTACGTCTTACGAAGCCCTGTCAATGAGCATAGCTCTGTTTTATTTTTCTCTCTTAGCCTCCGGAGTATTGGGGAACTGTCTCTGGTTGAAGAGAAAACCGACGGTTGGAGGATGGTGGGATTGTGTTCCAAATCCCTTGCAGAACCCGGGTTGTGTCGATGTAGTACTGTCCAGTGTAGTAGAGATCGGGAGGTATCAGCGTCTCCACCTGTAACATGAATCGCCAAGCTCCCAACGTCTTCTATTTTTTTATGGTGTTTTCGCCGTCCTGGGTTGTTGGCATCTCCATCGATGGAGCCGACAGCCAAGCCCTCGGCGTTTCCCTTTAATATGACTTCCTGAAGTATTTAGATTTGCATTCTCTTTTGTAATGTGATGATTGATATCGTATAGGTATTTCTACATGTTTTCATTACGTTGAATAGAAATCATATTGATATTCTGGAAAGTATGAGGGTTCTTTATAAGATGTATGTGCATGAATTCTAGATTGATATTCTGGGAAGTATCGACAGATCTTATGTGCAGGAAGTTAGATTGATATTCTGGAAAGTATCGACACTTCTGATAAAGTTTATGCGCATGAAGTTTAGATTGTTATTCTTGAAAGTATCAATAGTTTCTTTTTATTGTTATTCTAGAAAGTATCGATAGTTCCTTTTTATACGTTGTATGTGCATGAATTCTAGATTGATATTCTGGGAAGTATCGACAGATCTTATGTGCAGGAAGTTAGATTGATATTCTGGAAAGTATCGACACTTCTGATAAAGTTTATGCGCATGAAGTTTAGATTGTTATTCTTGAAAGTGTCAATAGTTTCTTTTTATTGTTATCTAGAAAGTATCGATAGTTCCTTTTTATACGTTGTACGTGCGTGAATTTTAGATTGATGTTTTGGATATTTTCGACAGTTTCTTATGAATTTCCAAACGATGTCTCAGTAGACCTGAAATCGCTTCCTGTGGATAATTACTTGATAGTTATTATTGCGTGGTTCAGATTCTTATGTTTTTGTAAACACGATGTCTTAGTAGACCTAAAATCAAGTTTTGTGGACAATTGCCTGATAGTTTATGCTAGTTATTACTACGTGCTTTGGTTTCTTAGTTTTCTAAACGATGTCTCAGTAGACCCGAAATCAATTCTTGTGGATAACTGCGAGATCTCGATTTGTATTGTGATCTTGATTGTTATTGTGTTCTCGATTTTATCGTGATTGTAGGTAGTGTGTGTGTGTAAGGGTGTGACCTCGTATAATGGTTAGAAGTATTAAAAGATCAACTTTAATTATGTATAGTGGAATGGGTAAGCCATAGTGCAAAGTTTAGTTAGTAGTTATAGTTTGAATGATAGGCTTGGAAAAAGCCCACAAGAAGACAATTTTATGTATTGATATGCTCTTGATGAAAGTGGCAATTAATTATGGCGACAACTGTGTCGCAAGATGTAATCTCTTCGAGAAGAATATAATTTGATTATTGTTGAGAGTGATCTCCCTCTAGAGGAGAAGCTGGAAGAATAGCAACATTGAGTTGCATAATGTATCCCTTGACTTTGAATATTACAAGAATTGACCTGCCTTTGTGGACGTAGCCCAGCCGGGGTGAACCACCTATATCCTTGTCTCGATCATGTGTGATGTATGTGATGAATTATAAATGTTGCATCTAAATGTATCTGATAAATTATAAATGTTGTATTTAGATGTATGTGATAAATTATAATGTCATGAATTTTTCAGCAGGACAATCTTGTCCACTTCAATGTATGTAGCGCAAGAATAAGAAATCAATAGAAAATGTTACTTAGTGGAATGCTACAGAGTACTCTATGGGGTTTATTTATCTTTATTATGTGGTGTGAAAATAAATTTCATTTTTAAATTCACTCAACTCTAACATCAATATTTGGGAGATGTCACATAAAAATTTTAAGGGCAATTTACAAGTGGCTCGTGTGTGTGCAAAATAATTTAATGTTAAAGTAATAATTTAGAAAAACAAAATATGTGAACATGATCTACACAGAATGCACTAGTGCGTACATATTTTTATTTTAATTTTCCTCGAAAAATTATAATTATTATTATTTTTTGAAACTAACGAGTGCATATTTCAATCGCATTTTGCACGTATGTGCATGTGTGAGAAAAAGATTTTGATTGTTTACATAATTTCCAAAACTAAAAATATCATTTTGGAGAGGATGCACTGATGTAGTGCTTGTATATTTTTTCATATTTTTTAGATGTGTATTTTGAATTTTGTTGATCTATATTTGGGCTCATCAACGGTATCAAGTCTGCCCATTAATGTGCATTTAATGACATAGTTTAAGCCTGTGAAAGGAAGACCAAATTTTTTTCTGCAGTGAAAAGGCCTTTCGGCCTGTTTTTAGGTCCTCGGTTGAGGTTTTTAAGAAACCTCAATTGAGGGCTAAAACGAACGTCAATCAAGGGTTTGAGAAATACCTCGATCAAGGTCTCGTAAAGCCCTCGATCGAGGTTTGTTTCTTGATCGAGGTTTTAAAAAAACCCTCGATCAAGGATTTGTGTGTGTAAATAAAACATAAAAAGGAAACCAGGAAAGGAGTCACTAGACAATTAATATTGCCAACCACCATTCCCACGCAAAATTAACAAGAAACCTCTATATAATCACTTAACAATTTCCAAGCAACACTTACATTGTTAATTTACTTTCAAGTAGAGCTATGTGAATTTGATGTTGTTCAATTAGAATTCTTTAGACATGTAAGAAGTATTATTGTTGTTCAATTAGAATTCATTAGATATGTAAGAAGTATTGTTGGTGTTCAATTAGAATTCATTAGACATTTAAGAAGTATTATTGTTGTTCAATTTCATATTACATATTGTTGTTTGTTATAACAATTTGAAAAATTCTTTGTTTGTTTTCATTGTAGTTTGATGGGGAGCAAAATAAAATGACAAAGGAAGCATGCTTGTCAACAAAATGAGCATGAAGAGCGTGAGAAGAATAGAGAAAGAATGAGACAACAAAGAGCAAGATTGAGAGAAGAAAAAGATGCACCTTTGGTGCAAAAAATTCCAATGGAGGACAAGCAAGGTAAATTTTTGATTTATATGCTACCTAATTTAAATTTCATATATCTTTCTCTAATAATTTGTTGTATATACTAACTATTTTTTTTTTCATTCTAGCCTTACTATATTTTGTTGCAATAAGATTTTTAACAATTTGTTATTTAGACTACAAAATTAGTAACAATTTTAAAAAACAATTAACTATTTCACAATCTAATTTATTTAATATATTTGTTTGTAATGAGATTCTTATTTATTTCATAACTTTGTTATTTGTATTTCAAAATTTGTAACAATTTTCATGTTAAATGAATAAGTTTTCAGGTGACTAACAATTTTCAATGTTATTGGAACAATTTTCAAATTAAATGTACACTTGGACATGATTTTCAAGTTAAAATGTACATATTTAACTAATTGCAATTTTCTAAATTACTAACAATTTCAAGTTATTTTGAAATTAAGTTACAAACAATTTTCTTGTTTTTAATGTATTTTCAATACTTGTACCCAATTTTTCTCAAGTCACTAGCAATTTTCAATTTGTTAATTTACATGTAACAAATTTCAAGTTACTAGCAATTTTAAAGTCAAATGTACAAATTATTAGCAATTTCAAACTTTACTTACAACAATTATGTAATGTCCCCATTCAAATAAATGCATAGAGGGAAATTCCCTCAATCCTACTAGTTCCCTAGGTTGGATGGAGACATGAGGATTTGCAATAAGGGAGCTAAAAAATGATGTTTGGAAATTAGGAAGGAATAAATATTTAATAAAGGAGATAAATAAATAAATACAAGGAAAAAATCAAGTGGCAATTGATCATGAAGACACATGGAGGTTGTGGGGCCCACACAAGCTAGAATTGTTGGGCCACATGGCATCCTCCTCTTGCAATTTCGAATCCATGGGAAGCCTAATGTTCTTGGGATGAGTTAGAAGGCTAATACACTTGGCCATATGCATTATAGTCCAAATTTGGATGGAAGTGTAACTTACATGGGAAAGGAAGAGTCAAATGGGAGGTTCTTGGACACTTGGGCTAGATTCCCTAACAATATCTATGACACCAATGATAAAGATGCTATGACATCTATGAAAAATTGCAGGCCTGAGGGTTGATATCTGACCATTATGACATGTCAAACCTAAAAATAGCATCTAGGTGAGCGCTCAAGGGAGTTAGAGAAGGCCAAGAGACGCCTACTCAAATTTGTGGAAGGTGGAAGGCTAGGAAGTGGGAGACATGAGGAAATACTTCAATCACTCCCTTATTCGAGTTGGCTTGGATACTATGGGTGTAATTGGAACCTTAGAAGGATAAGTATGTTTATAAAATACAGGAATGAAGTAAAAGAAGGGTTTTTGATCATTTTCAGAATTTGCATTTATGAAGAGAGCTAGTGGAATACTAGTCTACTTGGCTTAGCCAATTTCGAGGGTGAAAGATTCCCATCCTAGTTGGTGTGTGGAAAGTCCATTCAGAAATTTCATGGTATATTTAATGGAGTCTTTATTTGTAGGTGTAAGCTACAGTACATCTCATGGTTTCTTCTAGTGCAGCTCATTCCTACAACCATTTCCAGTTTTCTTTGCATATTCTTGATCCTTGAGGGAGGGCGCGTTTGGTGAGCTATTGTTCTCTTTGGGGGAGATTCTAATGCCCAATTTATTTTTTAATAAGATGTATGTTCTTTTTTCTTCACATTCATAACTCTATTAGGCCAATATTCTAAGTGGATGTATGTAGAATTGATCATTAATGAGTAAATAATGACCATTTCCCCACTATATTGATGTATGCCAATGAAGTGTTGATGAATTCGAATGGAAAAGTGTTTCACTGATGTATTTATGATGAATGGACTGCTATTAATTAGTTTCACAAGTTCCATGTTCATTACTTAAGATTTTGGAGTCATCTTGATTATTTTTATATCATTTGGAGAGGATTTAATGCCATTTCCCCCAAGGTCGAAACTAACCTTTTGCTTATGATTTTGAGAGTGTTGTAGCAAACCAAATTAATTGAATGAAGATGTATTTGAGACCCTGTTGGTGTCCCCTTGATGTCCCCTACCTCTGTTAAAAAATTTGAGAGGCTTCAGTACCATTTGGAGAGACAACTTCGACCCTTATCCTAGGGGGATTTGAACCTCAAATTGCTAGTAAAATTCCATACATTGGCCAGAATATTAAAGGGCTTTGCTGAAGTCTTTTGATAGTTCTAAATAATACCTGAAAATCATAATCATATCCTAATATCATTCATACACCCTCTCTGGATATTTGGGAGCATTTGGAGACCTAGACCTCAAAACTAGTCAAAGGTCGAACTAGGGAAAAAAGTTGAAAATTTCACTATTTTAATAAAAATAAAAAAGGGAAATTACAAGAGGTATCAGAGCATAGTAATGGAACCTTATGGTCTTGAAAAGGAGCCACAGAAATAATCTACCAACCTTAGAACCTGAAGTTGAATATTTTTTTGTTGAAGAGGAAGTAGTAGGAGAAGAAGAGTATATTGTTGAAACCATGCCTAAGGATGGAAGGGAAACCTCAGAACATGAGGAGGAATTTATTACAATCACAAAACCATTTTTTGAGGACATTACAAGTGGTATCAGAGACATGAAGAAACATATGATGAAAGGATTCGAATTGATGTCTAGCTAACTTGGAAGCAAAGGGGTAATAGGAGGCAACAATAACTTGCATTCATAAGAAAAGAAGACAATGGGTGAGCATATTTTCTCAAGAACAGGACCCCATAATAGACCTAATGAATTTCAGAGCACACCGAGGACTACTACACCTAAATTTCTTGTACCCAAAGAATAACCTAACACTCTAATGGATATGGATACATTGGTGAAAGAATGAGAAAAAATGAGGAAGATTGTAGAAGGACTCTACCATTTGAACAATACTTTACTGTTTCAAACAAACTCAAAAAGAAGGAAGATAATAGGGCTCTATTTAAGAACAAAGAATTAAATTGTGCTTTTGGTAAAATGCCACTTCCCACTTTTGATGGTTCCTCTCAAAGTTCTACTAACACTTAAGTGCAGAAACTAGATGTGTATTTTCAGCTGAATCCAATGGTTGAAGGGGATACCTTAAAATTGGCTACTTTGCATCTAGAAGGAGATGCCAATGAATGGTGGTTTGATGGTCTAAAAACTTTGGGGCATGATCAGGTTACTGCCTATGGAGAATCTGTTGACAAGGTATTAGATAGATTTGAGCAAAAGGACCTAGAATTACCTTTCAAAGAACTAGCCCAATTAAAGCAAGTGGGAACCCGTGCTGAGTATATGATGGAATTTCAAAAATTATCAGTCAAGGTGGCTAATATATCTATGATAATATTAGTATTGTTGTCCATTGAAGGTTTGGATGAACTCTTAAAAGGTTTAGTTAAGGCCCACAAACCCAATTCATTGAAGGATGCTATGAGTTTGACAAGGGATTTACAAAATGTACTGCCTAGGACAAGGTTTCCTCCCAAGCCCAACTTACCTCCCCAATTCAGATCTAAAAAGAAGCCATGGCAAGAAGATGAATGTGGAAAGGACAAGAAAGAGGAACTAAGTAGGGAAGAAATTAGAAGGAAGAAATTGTGTTACTCATGCTTCCAACCATGGGCACCAGGACATAAGTGTGCTAAGGGAAAGGCCCAATTCACACAAAAGTTCTACTGAACATAAACTAGCCTAGATTTAATCCTAGGCTCTATCAAGCATCGAGAGGGATCAAATCTCTCAAGGTGCAAACCTCTCCTTGAATATCTCCTTGAGTGCAATACCTGAGCCACCTAATCCTAAACTCTAAAGTCTCTAGTTTAAGTCTCATATTTACTTTTTACTTTGTATTATTCTTTTTTGTTTATGGCCGACATAATATTTATTACTTTTTAATTTGTAATATTATTTTTTGTTTACTTTGTATTATTTTGTTACTTGACAAACACTCTAAAGTCTCATATTTACTTTTTACTTTGTATTAAAAGTAAAAAGTAAAGTCTCTAGTTTAAGTCTCATATTTACTTTCTTACTTTATATTATTTTTTTTGTTTATGGCCGACATAATATTTACCACCTAATCCTAAGCTCTAAAGTCTCTAGTTTAAGTTTCATATTTACTTTTTACTTTGTCTTATTCTTTTGACATAATATTTATTACTTTTTACTTTGTATTATTTTGTTACTCAATAAACACTCGACTCACAAGATCTCCCCCATACCAACCAGGAATCTCATATACCAAAGGGTAAATACAAAGTGTTCGCACAAAAATAATACTTGATACAAACCAAGAATCTCATATACCAAGTGGTAGCTATAGTAGATGGAAGCATAATAGCATAAGGGTATTGCCAAAAAGTGGAATACAAAACACGATTCTATACGGAAAAAATACGTAATGAAAATATTTAGTTCTAATAAAATACAGAAGTAGGTTGCTCATATATAATATTTTTAATCAAATATTCACAAATATATCATAAATATACATAGACATTTATAAAATAAAATTTAACATATATTTAAAAAACGAAAATATAAAATCTCAACGACTTGTGATATGGAAGTGTGAGAGGACAACTACTTATTTATAGTTATTTTAATAAGTAAGCATGAAATTGAATGGTATTTTTCTTTAATAGTGTTTAAATAATTAATGTTTTTTTTTCTTTCTTTCTTTAAATTGGTTTTCAAAATTTAATTCTCCACTAATAATGGATGGAAGGAGACTCATAAAACCATCTATTCTACAAACTTGGCACATTGATTATATATACTAATGTATAATTTTCATAATATATTCACAACTATTGCCTTGTCTTGTTATTATTACTGTATATAACCAACCTAGATCCAAATCATAGGCTCTATCAAGCACCGAGAGGGGATCAAATCTCCCGAGGTACAAACCTCTCCTTGAATAGCTCCTTGAGTGCAATACCTGACCCACCTAATCCTAAGTTCTAAAGTCTCTAGTTTAAGTCTCATATTTACACTTTACTTTGTATTATTATTTTTTGTTTATGGTCGACATAATATTTATTACTTTTTATTTTGTATTATTACTTTTTGTTTACCTTGTATTATTTTGTTACAACACTCTACAAACACTCTAAACTATCATATTTATCTTTTACTTTCTTTAAAAGTAAAAAGTAAAGTCTCTAGTTTAAGTCTCATATTAACTTTTTACTTTGTATTATTTTTTTTTGTTTATGGTGGACATAATATTTACCACCTAATCCTAAGCTCTAAAGTCTCTAGTTTAAGTCTCATATTTACTTTTTACTTTGTATTATTCTTTTTTGTTTATGTTCTACATAATATTTATTACTTTTTACTTTGTATATTCTTTTTTTGTTTACTTTGTATTATTTTGTTATTCTAGAAACACTCCACAAACACTCCACTAACAAGATCTCCCCCATACTGGGTTATAGAGGGTCTCTGGGTGCAACCATCTATTTGCTCATTGATTATATATACTAATATATAAATTTCATATTATATTCACAACTATTGCCTAGTCTTGTTATTATTAGTGTATATAATTAGTATATATATTTTTAGATCATTTTAATAAGAAAGACACAATAAGTGATTAGTTGTGATAGTTACATTAAATTTCATAATTTAAAATGTACAAATAAACCCGGAACACTATTTAGTATATTGCAGCCCATTTAATGCAGCTACAAAATGCATTAAATAATCTGCAACAGGCTGAATAGTCTTAGCCATATACACTCTACATGCATTAAGATATAAATGTTATATTAGTTAAGATATACACTTTTAAGATAAATGTTAGGTCAATTACATAAAACTGTATATATCTCAATCTATATAATATTTATTAACTCTGCTGGTGTATCAATATTTACCTCCAAAGCCTACCGACTTAAAAAGGATATATCGCATTCAAGAATCCAAAAAGGGCAAAGATATGACGTCATCTCCTGTTGAACGTGCTTTTGAACCCACAAAATAATTTTTGCCCAATCTGGGGCACCCACAGAATCAAAACCTTGTTTTGGAAATTCGCGTTCCAAATCGTGGAAAGCAAAACCTTTATTTGGAATTGCTGAAAATAAAATCTTTCTGTACAGAGCGAAGCCTGGTGACGAAGATGAAGTCATCATATTCTATATAAATAGAACGAAATGGACGAAGAATGATTATGCGACTTTAGGCGTCCTCTCAGCTATTTTTAGGCATTTCATATTACTTCTGTTTGCTGAAGGGTTTTAGTTGGAAATCTTCATGGCGATCACTGACCTGAACCAACGACATGATAACCTGATCACAGCTCTTTTTCAAGAGGTACTTTTATCAGTTTTTAATATTAGAGTGCATATCTGTGTTTAACCTTTTGTTGACTGAACATACTCCAATTATATATTCGAGCAGGCTTTAATGGAACCTTTGGATTTGTTTTGCAGGGATTTCTGGACGAGCAATTCACTCAGCTTCAGCAACTGCAAGACGAAGGAAACCCGTATTTCGTGCACGAAGTCATTTCTTTCTTTTTCGAGGACTCTCTGAAAACGCTGAATACTTTGCAAAACGCACTGTATATTTCCTTATTCTTTATACTCTCGGACTATCAAGGAATGCAATGAGTTTTTTAAGCACATATTTTGAGCTAGGGAACCATCAAATATTTTATTCTGGTCATATCTAATATTAACCTACACCTACAGGATAAAAACCTAACATGCTCATTTTTCAAATCCTTTCATCTGTGAAATATGGATAGATGTGTCTTCGTTCATTTTTTATTCTTTAATTATGTAAAACATATATATGTATATAAATTACAATCAAATCCTTTCATCTGTTAAATATGGCTAGATGTGTCTTCGTTCATTTTTTATTCTTTAATTATGTAAAACATATATATGTATATAAACTACAATAGTTGTTGATCTATATGATTATAGATCAATAATGGGAATTTTGTTCATGTTATAGTACTTAGAAACAAAAAAATATTGGTTTTTCCTTTGATGTTTGGACTGGATTATACAGATTTGTATATTGGTTATAATGTTTCAAACCATTGACCGTGCAGCAATGATGAACCGGTGGACTACAGAAAAGTTGACCTCTGTCTCCACCATTTCAAGGGTAGCAGCTCAAGGTATCATAACAACGAATTGCTGCTCACTATTGACAATCACAAATGCGCTTAATATTGAATTGCTAGTGCTCAGAAACAATTTCCATTAGTTACTGATGCAGGAGAGAAGTACAGGAACTAATTTGTTATTATGATCCTTTGCATGAATAGTATTGGGGTACAGCGTATCAAGAATGTATGCACAATATTTCGAGTTTGATGTGAAGAAAAAATGAAAAATGGGTAACTAGATGATCTGTGCCATTAATGCTATCAAATCTATTTCCATTATTTTCCATTTTTAGAGTTTTTTTTCTAAAAATAGTTTGTCCTTGTTGAAGGAGGGCGCAGCAAAAAAAACACAATGGCCGAAAGGCCCCCAAAAACTCTGTCTTCCATTCACGAAAAAGAAAAAGATTTTTACATATCAAGAGTTCTTTTGAAACATCCAGGATGTCTAGAAACATCCATCCAGAGGCTTCTTGGAGAAGCAATTAGGCAAATAAATGCTAGCATTAATTAGACCAACCACAAACTCATACACGTGGCGGGAGAAATTATCACAATTGCCAACATTCTCCCCTTTAATTTCTACAGCCACATACAAAATTCATATACAGAGTTTACATTCAAAATGAGTGACTTCCAAAAAAAAAATGCAGATTTCAAAAACACATAATTGATAAACATGCCTGCTGGTCTTATAGTCTCAGCTAGGCTTACAAAATGATTCTCAAAAGAAACTTGTGAGACATTCAGAAACACATAATTCTGGAAACTTAAATTTGTTTGCAGTTTTTCCATCTTCGACGACACCAAACTTTAAACCAGCTGTGCTTTGGCTCTTTCATTTTCACTTTCTTCTTCGAAATCACATTTTTATTTGAATCTTCAATTTTTTTGTATTCAGCGTCCTTTGGCCTTATTCTTCCATCAACATCATCAAAGTCTTCAATAGCTTTATGTTGGCTATACTCAGAACTTTTCAGCTGTAACATATCTATCCTACATTGAATAGGCTGTTTCCATGAAATCAACTGATAGTAGTACCTGATCTGTTCAGGATTCCATTTCTCAAAAATTTCATTTACATGTTGTTCTTCAAATTCCATTTGATCAATAGTGTCCATTACATCCTTTTTAAGATCAATAGCTTCTCTGCTGCCATACACATCTTCATGGGCATTCATTTCTTCCTCAATTTCTTGTACTATACTTGCTGCTATTAACCTGATTTCATCTTCATTTACATTCTCTTCTTCTCCATTGAACAATTTTTCTGTTGATTTTATCTTTGAATAAATTTTCAACATTTCATCAATCATTTCTTCAAGGACTACATTACCTGCACAAAGCTCTTCATCAACTTCTGCTGATTCTGAAACTTTCACTTCTGAATAATCTGCAATGTTCTCTATAGCTTCAGCTGCTGCTAAATTTTCCAGTGCATCAATGCTATCATTAACATTATCATTTTCATTCCATTCATCTCGAAATGAATTTTCTTCACAATTAAGCATTTTTAAGATCAATTTCATTTCAATCTCGATTGCAATCTTTTCAGCTTCAGCTAGAACTTCTTCATCATAAATTGGTGCTTTTTGAATTTCATTTTCTTCTTTAATTGACAAAAATTTTGCCAACTTTTCATCTATTGCACATGCTTGAGAACTAACATTTTCATTCTCTAAAACATTAACATTTTCATGAAATTTATAAAATTCAACTTCATTTTCAGCAATGACATTTTCATCCATTTTAATTTCAACTTTGTTTTGTGTTGCAGCATCTACAGGGCTGCTTTCATCTTTCATCAAAATATTTTCATCATGGATACTCTCATGTACAAAGGTTCGTGACCCAGCACAGCAGCATTGACCCTGATTGAAAAATAACGCAAAGTGTGCAAGCTCTATAGCCTGATCAACATCAGCATCTTCACATACAATAAAAGGAGACTTTCTTCCAAGTTCCAATGTCACTGGATTAAGGTTGCTCCTGGAAGCTAACTCTAGTACTGCTTTACTAGTATCAGTTGATCCTGTGAAAGCAAGTTTGTCAACATCCATGTGCCTTGTAACTGCAGCTCCTGCAGTTGGACCAAATCCCGAAACAATATTCAGGACTCCTGGAGGCAGTCCAGCCTCGTGGAAAAGCTTTGCTACATAAAGAGCTGTTAATGGTGTCTGCTCAGCACTTTTTAATACAACACTGTTCCCACAAACTAGTGCAGGACCAGCTTTCCAAGTAAACATAAGCAGTGGAAAATTCCAAGGAATGATTTGACCTGCAACTCCAATAGGTTCATGTAAAGTTTGAACGCGATAAGGTCCATCAGCTGGGACTGTAAGGCCATGTATTTTATCTGCCCAACCTGCATAGTAACGAAACAGCCACACTGCCATTGGCACTTCAACCAAGGATGCTTGCTCATAAGGCTTCCCATTATCCCATGTTTTCAAAGCTGCAATCTCGTCATTATGCTTTTCAAGCAAATCAGTAAACCGGAGCATAATACATGATCTCTCATAGGCAGTCATTTTTGGCCATGGGCCCTCATCAAAGGCTTTCCATGCAGCCTTAATATAACGCAGAATTTTGTTAAACTGCTCCTAGTCAATCCGAGGACCTTGCTCAACACCTTTTCTAAAAGGATCACCAACAACACGACTAAGGCACCGTGCTTTTGCCTTTTCTACAAATTCATCATTGCTTTTGTCTTCTTTTACATCTCTAGTCTTTACATCTTCAATGTTATCTTCTGCTTCAGCAAGTATTTCATTAACTTTATCACAATTTCTAGCATTGTCCATGACAGCTATATCAACATTCGTGCTTTCTAGCACATTTTCCAATTCTATTTCAAACGTTGATTCACATGTTGCATTATTTGCACATTCTGTAACTTCAGATTCCTCGGGTAGATCTTGCACGAGTTGTTGCTCGTTACCAACTTCAGATTTAGTATCTTCGTCTACAGGTATATCGACATAGTGGGATTCGCTGATGGATTGGTTGATTTCAGCTACTACTGCAGAATTTTCTATTGATTCCTCAAGAACCTTAGCTTGCTGTTGAGTTGCGTTGCTCCCCCTTACATCGAATTCTCTTCTCAAGTGTTCCTAGGCTTCTTTAGCACTAGCTGCATTAGCAATCGTGGGTAAAATTCTCTCATTCAAACCTTGTCGAATGAGGAACAGTGCCACATCATCATTTCTCATATTTTCCATGAGCTCAATCTTTTGACTTTGGGGAAAAACCTCATAGGCTGCCTGGTTTGGGGGTTCCTTGAATCCATTTTCAACTACACTCAACACACCTTCAGCATGAAATAGAGTTTTCATTTTAATAACCCAAAATTCAAAATTCTTACCTGAGAAAACTGGAATTGGCAAAAAATTATGACAGACTTCTTCATTTTTCATCTCTGCTACAGCATACAAATCTGCAATGCAAGATTTGAATCTCTTTTCCTTCGACAATTTGAGTCTTCTGCTCTTCGCCATCTTTGTCTTGGATTCTGTTAAAAAAAAACACCGAGCTTCTGCTCTTCTGGTCTTAATTTCTTTAAACACGGGCAACAACCCTTTTTCTTCTACACGGCTAAACTTCGGCCAGAGCAGGAACACCTGGGCTTTCTTCAGAAGAAGCCCAAAAATCAGTCAATTCAGTCACAGTGACTTCCTTCAACTAGCTCAACCATTATGTTGTGGGAGCACCAACCAGAGAGAATCACTTTTGTGGTTTTTAACCATTCCACAAGATTCTTCAGGCTACAGTCTTCAGAAGTTTCATCTGCGGCCACTCAACTCTATTGGAGGAGTTTTCTGCAACAACACGCAGGATACACACAAGGTCGCTCAACCACTAAACTATGGGAGCATTCAACAATTAATCTACTCTACCATTAACTATGGGAGCAGTCAGCAGTAACACATCAGAACTGAGAGGAATTTATAACTGACGACTTCAGCAACTCGGCTGCAGCAACATACCTATTCATTCTAGAGGGTCTTCTTCTTTCTCAAAATAAAATCGGCCTCCCATACAGTACTGGATTTTCACCAACACAAATGTTTGTTGTACAAACGATTTACCAATCTAGTCCACTAACTATTACAAGAGTTCACACCAGCGACTGCTACATCCTTTCCATAATGGCAGCACTTTCAACCCATAAGCAATATGACTCATAGGTGCACAGACAACACTACAAACCATGTCCAGCAATAGAGAAAAGGATTCAAATGTGGACTCTTACAAGCTGTCGGGCTCAATATAGATGCAGAATTAGACAAAGTAGCACTACAACTCTTTCTTAAACCCAACAAATATGGTTCCCTTCACCAGAATACAGAGGAAACAAGCGGCTATAGGCTTCAACTAACCCCAAATGAGAGGGGACAGAGCAAAAATAAAACCCCCAAAAACAGAGCATAACAGAGTGTTAAACAGTGCTACAACACTTCATTCAGTCCAAGACATTGGACAATCTAGTCTTCACTTTCAAAAAAAAAAAAAAAAAAAATCGATCAGCAACACAGCAGAGGTTTACCTTTTAGACAATGTGAGGAAGTGTAGCTCAACATTCATCGGCACAAACCAAAACTTGCAGACTTCTTCAACAACCAGAAAGGGTTTCCTTCATACACGTCCAGAGAAACTGCCTCACTCTGTAGCTATGAACAGAAATGGTTCAATTCCCTCAGTAAAGGAAGATGACCAGCAACGAGGGTCTCAGCAAAGATGGCTGCATCTATCCACGACAACATCGACTCATCCAGCACCATAAATGGGTCTCATGGGATATCTTCTTCTCAACAAAACAAAAGAAATCTACGGGCTATGGCCCTCTCCTTTTTCTGATCATCCACAGCCTCAAAATGAATACACAAAGGCATCACGGGTTAGCCCAAAGACTCGGACGCCGAGGCTACTTACAGGCATCTCCACAGCTAAATACGGGTCAACTTCTACCATGGGCTATGGCCCATTAATTCATCACACCGGCTGCACACAAGTGCCCAGACTCTTAAGAGAGGTCGGGGCAAGCGCTCTTTTAATCACACGGCCTCCTCTAGACTTCAGCCCTCTTAACCAATTTAAATCGCAAGAACTTAACCGGCGGCAAATGCTCTCTCTTTGTGCGACGACCGCTCTAATTTTTTTAACTTTGGCAATGGGTTTCTCACATTTGTGTCATGCATGCTCTCTAGTAGTGGAATGCAGGCAGTAATGAAGGATGAGCTTCTGCTCCTTTTCACTCTAGTCACAGTCATACTTGGACAGCCTGGGGCACAAGCATTTCAATCATTATTAACTAAGAGCATTGATCTCCACCAAAGGCCGTTTGAGCTGCTCAATCGCGTTATGGAGAGGCCGTCCCACAAAACAGAGCAGGTTCAGGGGCCGAGAAGAACATAACGTTGTAGAGGTCGTTCCAAATACATATTTTATCCAGTCAAATCCATATTTTATCCAGTCCAACTTCTTTCTCTGTCACACACAGACTCAAGAAATTAAACCCCACACGCACAGACAGACTGGCGACTCAGACTTAGACAGCCAATCCCACATGCATAGACAGATTGGTGACTCAAACCTAGACGACCAACCCCTACACACAGATACCAAACACAGACCTCAGAGCTCGAAGCAAGGGGATTGCTCCATGTGCTCTGATACCAACTGAAAGAGGGCGCAGCAGAAAAAAACACAATGGCCGAAAGGCCCCCAAAAACTCTGTCTTCCATTCACAAAAAAGAAAAAGATTTTTACATATCAAGAGTTCTTTCGAAACATCCAGGATGTCTAGAAACATCCATCCAGAGGCTTCTTGGAGAAGCAATTAGGCAAATAAATGCCAGCATTAATTAGACCAACCACAAACTCATACACCTGGCGGGAGAAATTATCACAATTGCCAACACTTGTAACACCTTGCCCATTAAGTAGAGCTGTTGTTCATTTCCTTTGACACTGCAGGTGCACGCAGTGTCTGCAAGAACTCAACGAGGAGTATTACCTTCTGAAGAACAAGCTGGAGTTTCTATTACAGGTAATATATGATTTACAATATTCTATATCCTCTTACTTTCAGAAGACTACACGCAAATTCTTATAAAGGGAATTATATTTTTGTTTAGAACGTATTCATTTTTTCTTTTTTTAATTTCAGCTTGAACAACAAATCCTGCGGGCTGGTGGAACCATATCCGTGACAGAGTAAGCTTAATCATCATCCTGTGAGCTGGTGGAACCATAACCTGCGGGCGCCTTCTGCGTCAGTGTTTTTAATTAACGAGACTGAGACTGAGACTGAGGATCATAGTGAGAGGATAACTGATTTGAGTAACATTGTGATGCCTTGATAGTATTGTTGGTATTCTATTCTCTGGAGATCTACGTGATACTTTTTCTATACAACACTGTCAATTGGCGTTCAATTTATAGAATAAATGTGGTACAGTAATGTAAAGACCTTTCAATATAATCAATGAATGTTATTAAATAAGTTAAAAGACATGCTTTGCTGGACTATTTCTGTGAGTTTTTTTAATGGGCATCAAATCATTAAGTACTCCACGTTTAAACTGATGTTCAATCATTGTCATTTTCTTGCGGTGGAAGAGATCTTTCAAATGATCTGAACAAATTCAAAAGGAAAATCCTAAACAGACAGGAGAGAATGACTTAAGTGTTTTTTAAATCGTTGTTTAATCACTTACTCTCGGTGAAAGAGATCTTTACAACTATTTAAATAAATTTAAAATGAAAATCGTGAAAACCATAAAGAATAATTATTTTTTAATTAAATTTTAATTTTAATCTAAAAGTATTTGTAATATTAATAATTTAGCAGTTTTTATTATTTGATAATAAATCAAAATTTTAAAATTATAATCATTTTTTAGCTATTGAATCTTAAAACTAAAACTGTTAAAATAAATCATATATTTATTTCTGGACAATTTTTAAGAAAAGTTAAATATTATTATTAAATTTAAATAATTATCTATAATTTCAAATATTTAACTTTGAAAGTTTTAAAGATGTACATAACCTTATTAAATGTAATTTAAAAAAAAAAAAATTAGAAATAAAAAAATTATAACTTTATAAATTAAAATTTAAAATAAATAAATTTAAATTATTTTAAGCTCAAATACATAAATTTAATATTTTAATAATTATTATTATTATTATTAAAATTTATTGTTGTTTAATATTGATGATTATGAAACCAAAATTGATTTATGCTTAAGTTCTAGCTTTATAAAAAGGAAACCAACTGCCCATAACTTTCTGAAAAGGAAACCAAATAGCAACATACAAAGGATACACAAATCTAATCATCATAAGAGATTCGAAGGTGATTGATTATTCACGGTCTAATCCGAAAAAACTACTCATCATAAGAGATTGGAAGGTGATTATTCACTGTCTAATCCGAAAAAACTACTCTGAAAGACACAAATATGAGAAGAATAATATCTGAAAGACACAAAAGTAAGAAGAATAATATCAAGAATAAGGCAAAAAATTTGAAAATTTCAAAGAATTCATCCCTTATCACGCGAAAAGGGAATTGAACTCGCAGGCCGATAAACAAGCTAATATGGCTTGATCTTTAAATCCTGGAATGCTAAAAAAAATGGGGGAAGGTTTATTCATCTGCCCCAGATCCCTTAATTACGTTGATAGGCGTATTCTTTTAACTTTTGGGGTGGGGGCTAGGTGGGTGATTTATTGCATTTTTAATAATCAATGGTAGATTTTAATGAAAGGAGAATATGTTTCGTCTGGTGCATTAATAAACCATTCAGATTTACTGTGTTAACTTGGGTGCAGGTTTAAATCCAAACGACAGGTTATTTAAAATAATTTATTGAATTTAGTGTTGAGTCAGCTCCACTATCCACAAGGCTCCTCTACCAATGCTCCATATATTGAATGTTAACAATCCATCACCCCCACCTGACAACCTGACAGATGTCTACAACGCCTGCCCATCAAGGATCTCTATCGACACCCGTATGAGCTAGCTTGATGGAGGTTATGCATGGATTTGGGGATTTAGCCAGTGAGGAAAAGCGTCTCAAGAATTTGTCCAGTGAGGACTGCAATGGACTGCTAGGATGGTTTAAGATTTCGTGTGCGTTTTCAGAAATTATTAGATACTGTGATGTGATCTTTCTGATTTATTTGAAGTTTAATGGGTCTTAATGGTGCAGGAAATGTGATATCTCTCCTCGTTTTTTAATTGGTAAATATATAGAGTTTCGCAGAGACTGTTAAATTTGGAGTATGGCTAATTATGTCCTGATTGAGTACAGGAAAACATTTTGGCGCATAGTGAAGAATGGGTCCACAGAGGATTTCAGTTCTCTTCCTTATATCTGTACGTTATTGAGCACTGCGCAGTGGGCATATTATGGATTAATTGAGCCGGGGGGACTGTTGATCTCTACAGTTAATGGGGCCGGCTTGAAAATACTAGGCCTGAACTGATTGAATCCTTCTCCTGCACACCCAGTATAAGGGTTCAGAATAGTAATAACCAGGGATAGGCTTCAATATCGTATTCCCAAAAGGAAAAATAATGCTCCATTGTGGATTCTTTATTGCGTTTGATTTGATGTCTCTAGATGTATTATGCTCTTGCGTTTTATCTTCTTAGATTTAATGAATGATAGTGTTAATTTGTTTGTTTGGATCGCATAATATTGGAGCAGCAGAGAATCTGTGTTGCAATTGTAGTGGTGAGGGCGATGATGGTTTTGGCATTTAATTTTTTGGCTACTGACTACACTGGTTTCGTTTTCGAAAAGAAGAAAGAGAAATGATTTAAGAATCGATCCAGTGACTGAGGTGTAATTTCCAGAGTGAGCGCTGCAACAGAAATGGGATAAGGCGCACTCAAACCAGTCATTTGAGAAGGATCACGCCAAAAAATCCCCTTTAACAGAAAATATACTATTTTTTCATTTTATTCTTTGTCATCTCAGCAATTTAAAGCTCAGATAAATGCAATACAATGCTTTATGGGCCGTAATCAAGGGCACAGATCGTCAAATTCTTCAGCTATTTCGGGCCAAGGACCATCCTACCAAGGTAAGTATCCTCTTCCTGTGTGATTTGATATGATAGCATCGCCACTGTGTCATTCTTAATTCTTTGTCATCTCAACAATTTAAAGCTGAGATAAATGCAATACAATGCTTTATGGGCCGTAGTCAGATCTGCGTTGTAATGTAGTTTCAACTGTATATTTGGACAGTAAATAGCCCAGTAAATAATAAGCAATTAATAAGCGTTCGGATTAAAATATATTCATTAGAATATGTGGAACAAATTTCCGAGAGCTGTAACTTGTAAAATCGGATTATATAATTTATCTATCTTTTTAGTTTTTTATAAAAGAATCTTTTGGACATTAGATTAACAAATTAATTGGCAGGGTTATATCCACCTCCCTGATGTACATCAGCCACGTATAACTAGAGGAGTTGTGGAGAAGCTGCAAAAATATAACAGCAACAAACACCACCAAATTATAACGCTTAGGTATGGAGGAATTCCATCAAATTACTGAGGAATCGAGGTGATAAGGAAGTGAAGGGGATTTGTAACGGTTGTCAAAACAATATGTAGGGATTTGTTTTTATATTATTATGTGAATTGTTTTTAAATTATTATGTGTATTTTGATGGAAGTTTTTTTCATAAACAAATATGTGAAAAAAGAAGAAGAAAAATCTTTGAATATTAGAATGATCACAAGAACACTGATTTCATTTAGCTTTAAAGCTAGGTAAACTCGCAGAACATTATGAAAAACTTAGAATTATAATAATAAATATTTTCAATAATTGTATCAAAATTAAAAAGATAAAATAAATATTTACATATTAGCAAATAAATTAAATATTTACACATTAGTTAACAAATTAAATATTTGCATATCACATATTAAATTGAAATTTTAAATATAAATTTATATAGTTATTAGCTAACCTACCAAAGTAATAAACATTTTTCCATACAAATGTTAATACATTATCTTTAAAAAGTAGATATTTAGTTTAATAATATTTATAATAAATACATGGTAATTAATGTTATTTTATGATTTGATTAATTGGATTGAAGATGAAAAAATTTAAATAAAGAAAATGACAAAATAATTAGATTTTTATATACTATAACAAAGTTCAAAAAGATAAAAAAAAAATTCAATGAAAATGAGATAACATCAATTTCACTTATTTATTTTATCATAAGAAAGAGTAAATTAACTATTAAAATTTTATAATATAAATAATTCAAAAGAACTTAATGTTAATTATTAATAAACATTAAAAATTATTAATATTAATTGGTATTAAATAAACATTAATAATTAATACTATTCATGGTTATGAATTTTTTTATATCCATACTAAACAATGAAATGTTTATTATAATTTTATGAAAAATATTTATTTTTTAAATAAGTTATGAAATAATAATATTAAAATTAAAGTTAAAAGTTTATTATAATTTTATGAAAAATGTCTATTCTTTCAAAATGAGTAAGTTATGAAATAATAATATTAACTTTAAATTAAAAACTTTATATATATCAAATTTCTCTTTAATTTCTAAAAAATTAAACTATAGAAAAATAGATATGAAAAGAAAATTTCATAATTAATATATATATTTTTGTTATGTTTAAAATTGTATAATGTAATAATAATTATTGGAAAATATATTAAAATGTGAAAAGAAGAGATATTAAAGTGTAGAAATTTTCAATACATGAATGCATGAGTTTGATTTGGGAAGTGATTTACTCATCTCTTTAATTCTAAAACAAATTCATCACATTTAATAAACTTATAACATAAAACAAACAAATTCATCATATTTCATTGATTTTTTAAATAATGTATTTATACTTTATTTTTATTTTTTTATTGATTTATGCTTGATTATTCTTATTCTTATCTAATATTAGATTTAACACGTATTGATTTGAATATACATTTATTACTTTGATTTGTATTGATTTTATCATTGCTATACTTGAATTTGTAAATATGCTAAGATATTAAAAATTATGTTTAAGGTTTTATTTGTCCAAAGTTTTAGATATATTTTAACATATTATATTAAATTATTTTATACTAATAAATGATATAATAAAAGACAATTGATTTAATGCATACATCATTTTATTTTATTACTCACTTATTAGTTCAACAATAAGATATCAAATACACTTTGAAAAAAAATCAATCTCTTAATTAATACCACATTAAAATAATAAAACATTCTTACTTCACAAATAATATATTGTAATATACATGCGAGAAAAATAAATTTAGTGGTATAGATGAAATTCAAAGGAAATATAATTGATAAAATTAATAATATTATAAATAACTATAAGAAAATAATATTGATTAACATTAATAATAATAATATTTATGAATAAACATCACAATACATTAAAACAAGGTGACATAACCATTACTGAATTGGAATGCGATATAATCAAACATGAAATAACCCATGGTCCAATATCCTCAATCATAGTCAAATATGGTTAGACATCCTTAACAATGGTCAACAACGGTAAAATAAATGTCGAATATACTTAACTATGATCAATCATAGTCAAACATAAGAAACCATGATAAATTATAATTAACTAGGGTAAACAATATCAACTATAGTCAAACATAGACAACATAAGTAAAAAATATTCAACCATACCCAAAGAAATTCAACCATGGAAAAGCATATTCAAATGTGATTAACCATATTCAACCATCATCAATAATAATAAACCATGCTTAACTATGTTCAACCATGGTTGCATGGTTAACAATATTGCTAAAGTCAACCATATTAAGTCACCCTTACTCAAACATCATTGGTGCTTCGCAATAAACCATGAACAACCACCATAAACCATGAACAACCACAGTCAACTGTGCATAACAATAGTAAACAATCATCGGCCATTAACCATAGTTAACCATGGTCAATCATAGACAACCAAAAGTCAACTATGGTCAACCATGATTAACAAAAGTTGGCCATGGTCACCAAAGTCAACTAAGGTCAACTAACGTCAACCATTGTAAACTAAAGGTCAATCATGGTAAACTAAAAGGTTAACCAAAGTCAACTAAAATCAACATGGTAAACCAAACCCAACCAAATCCATCCATGGTCATACAAATTCAACCATGGTCCACGGTCAACCAAAAGTCAAGAAAAGTCAACTTTGATCAGTCAAAGTCAACCATAATCATCCATGGTCAACCAAAGTCAACTAAAGGTCAATTAAAGTCAACTAATATAAACCATGGAAAACTAGAGTCATCCACAGTTAACTAGAGTCAATCATTATCAACCATGGTTTACCAAAATCAATAATGGTAAACTAAAGTCAACCATTGTCAACGAAAGTCAACCATTGTCAACAAAAGTCAACCATGTTTAACAAAAGTCAACTATAATTAAGAAAAGTCAACCATAGTCAAACATAGTCATTCATTCTCAACCATAGTAAACTGATGGTTAGCAATGATCTACCAAAGTCAACCATGGTCAACCATTATCAAGCATAGTCAACCATGAGCAACCATGGTCAACCATAGCAAACCATGGTCAACTAAAGTCAACCATGGTAAATCAAAGTCAACCAAAGTCAAGCATAGTCAACCAAAGTCACCCATGGTCAACCAAATTTTACCATGGTCAACCATAGTCAACCATGGTAAACTAAAGACAAGCGTACCAAATCCAACTATGGTCAAACAAAGTCAACCATGATCAAGTGATTATTCTTATTCTTATTTAATATTAGATTTAACACGTATTGATTTGAATATACATTTATTACTTTGATTTGTATTGAGTTTATCATTGCTATACTTGAATTTGTAAATATGCTAAGATATTAAAAATTATGTTTAAGGTTTTATTTGTCCAAAGTTTTAGATATATTTTAACATATTATATTAAATTAATTTATACTAATAAATGATATAATAAAAGACAATTGATTTAATGCATCCATTATTTTATTTTATTACTCACTTATTAGTTAAACAATAAGATATCAAATACACTTTGAAAAAAAATCAATCTCTTAATTAATACCACATTAAAATAATAAAACATTCTTACTTGACAAATCATATATACATTCTTACTTGACAAATAATATATTGTAATATACATGCGAGAAAAATAAATTTAGTGGTATAGATGAAATTCAAAGGAAATATAATTGATAAAATTAATAATATTATAAATAACTGTAAGAAAATAATATTGATTAACATTAATAATAATAATATTTATGAATAAACATCACAATACATTAAAACAAGGTGACATAACCATTACTGAATTGGAATGCGATATAATCAAACATGAAATCAACCATCGTCCAATATCCTCAATCATAGTCAAATATGGTTAGACATCCTTAACAATGGTCAACAACGGTAAAATAAATGTCGAATATACTTAACTATGATCAATCATAGTCAAACATAAGAAACCATGATAAATTATAATTAACTAGGGTAAACAATATCAACTATAGTCAAACATAGCCAACATAAGTAAAAAATATTCAACCATACCCAAAGAAATTCAACCATGGAAAAGCATATTCAAATGTGATTAACCATATTCAACCATCATCAATAATAATAAACCATGCTTAACTATGTTCAACCATGGTTGCATGGTTAACAATATTACTAAAGTCAACCATATTAAGTCACCCTTACTCAAACATCATTGGTGCTTCGCAATAAACCATGAACAACCACCATAAACCATGAACAACCACAGTCAACTGTGCATAACAATAGTAAACAATCATCGGCCATTAACCATAGTTAACCATGGTCAACCATAGACAACCAAAAGTCAACTATGGTCAACCATGATTAACAAAAGTTGGCCATGGTCACCAAAGTCAACTAAGGTCAACTAACGTCAACCATTGTAAACTAAAGGTCAATCATGGTAAACTAAAAGGTTAACCAAAGTCAACTAAAATCAACCATGGTAAACCAAACCCAACCAAATCCATCCATGGTCAGACAAATTCAACCATGGTCCATGGTCAACCAAAAGTCAAGAAAAGGCAACTTTGATCAGTCAAAGTCAACCATAATTATCCATGGTCAACCAAAGTCAACTAAAGGTCAATTAAATTCAACTAATGTAAACCATGAAAAACTAGAGTCATCCACAGTTAACCAGAGTCAATCATTATCAACCATGGTTTACCAAAATCAATAATGGTAAACTAAAGTCAACCATTGTCAACGAAAGTCAACTATGTTAACAAAAGTCAACTATAATTAAGAAAATTCAACCATAGTCAAACATAGTCAATCATTCTCAACCATAGTAAACTGATGGTTAGCAATGATCTACCAAAGTCAACCATTATCAAGCATAGTAAACCATGAGCAACCATGGTCAACCATAGCAAACCATGGTCAACTAAAGTCAACCATGGTGAATCAAAGTCAACCAAAGTCAAGCATAGTCAACCAAAGTCACCCATGGTCAACCAAATTCTACCATGGTTAACCATAGTCAACCATGGTAAGCTAAAGATAAGTGTACCAAATCCAACTATGGTCAAACAAAGTCAACCATGATCAACAAAACACAACGATCGTCAACCATAGTTAACCAAAGGTCAACCATGGTAAACCAAAAGTCAAGCATCATCAACCATTATCAATAAAAAATAAGCCAAAGTAAACCAAATTCAACGATGGCCACCCAAAATCCACCAAATGTCAACCATAGTGAGCTAATGTAAACTATTGTTAAGCAAAATTCAACCAAAAGTTAACCATGGTTAACCAATGTGAATTGATGTCAACCATAGTAAATCAAAGTCAACCATGGAAACCAAAGTCAACTAGGTTAACTTTGGTTAGTGAAAGTAAACTTTAGTTAGCCATATTCAAATAAAGTCAACTATGGTCAATCAAAGTCAACCATGGTCAACCATAGTTAACTAAAGTCAACTAAAGTCAGCCATGGTCAGCCAAATTCAACCATGATCAACCATTGTCACCCAAAAGTCAACCCTAGTCAACTTTGTTGAGCCAAAGTCAACTTATAGCCAACAAAAGTCAACCACAGCTAACTAAATTCAACCATGGTCGGCCAATGTCAACCATAGTTAGCCATGGTCATCCAAATTCAACCAAGGTCAACCAAAGTCAATTTTGGGTGGCTAAAGTCAATTATAATCAACCAGAGTCAATTATAGTCGACCAAAGTCAATCATAGTTGACCAAAGTCAACCATGGCCAACTAAAGGAAACCATGGTCAAATAGAGTCAACCATCATCAACTAATGTCAACCATGGTTGTTAAAAGTCAACCATGGTCAACCATAAGCAAATAATGCCAGCCATGGTCGAACATAGTCAATAAATGGACAACCATGGTTAAGCATTCTCAACCATAATAAACTAATGGTTGACTATTGTTAACCATAGTCAATCATAGTCAACCATGATCAACCATGGTCAACCATAGCCATCCATAGTAACCCGTGGTCAACCAAAGCCAACTATGATTAATCAATGTAAACCATGGTTGACCAAAGTTACCCATGGTCAATTATGTTCAACCAATGTCAAGCATGATCAACCATAGACGACCATAGTCAACCAAAACCAACCATGGTTTACAAAAGTCATTTAAGGTCAACCAAAGTCAACGCTGGTCAAGCATGCTCAAGGATTGTCAACCATACTCAACCATGAACATTCAAAGTCAACAATGTTCAACTATTGTCAACCATGGTCAACTAAAGTCAACCATAATTAACCATGGTCAACCAAATTCAAACATAGTCAACCATAGTCAACCACAAGTTAGCTCGTGAGCATCAAGGTTTATACTTTTCTTATTATTATTATCATTGTTGTTATTATTTTTATTAAAAAAAAAAATTATTATTAAAGCTGTCAATCCTCATTATAAATTATTTTCATTTATTATTGTTATAATTATATTTTCTTATTTTCATTTACAATTATTTTAATTAATAATTAATAATAAATTGTTAATTTAAAGTAAATTAATAATTATTATTTATTAATATTTTTATTATTTTAATTAATTTCTTATTTTTATTATTTTAATTAATTTCTTATTTTCATTTAAAATTATTATAATTTATTTTTATTTATTTTAATTAATTTTATTATTATAAAATATTTTTAAAATTGCTATTTAATAATAATTATTATTATTATGATTATTATGATTATTATTATTGTTGTTGTTGTTACTGTTATTATTATTTTAAATAACAATAATTATTGTTACTGTTATTATTATTTTAAATAATAATAATAATTGTTATTATTATTTTTAAATATTTTATAATAATAATAATAATATTTTTATTATTTTTATTTCTTAAATATTTATAATTATAAAAGTATTTATAAAAATATATATAATTATAATAATTATAAATGAAAATATGAAATTAATAATAATAATAAAAACAACAACAACCACATAATAATAATAAATAGTTATTAATTAATTAATTACTAATTAATTAATTAATAATGATTAATTAAAATAACTGTAAATGAAAATAAGAAAATATATTTATAAAGAAAAAGAATATTAAAATAATAAAGAAAATGTATATTTAGAAACAAAAAGAATATTTCATGCTAAAAATTTAATTATACAAAAGTTATATGATATATTGATTAACACTTTTATATATAAACGTAAAACATTGTTCAATCATTATATTATAAAATATTAATAACTTTATTAATTAATTATCATTAATATTTAATATATTATTAATAATCATATTTATCAACAATAACGAAATATAATTATAATAATTATAAATGAAAATAAGAAATTATTATTAATTAAAATAATTGTAAATAAAAATAAGAAAATATATTTATAATAATAATAAATGAAAATAATCTGTAATGAGAATTGACAATTTTAATAATAATAATTATTATTATTATTATTATTATTTTAAATAATAACAATTATTATTATTATTATTATTTTAAATAATAACAATTATTATTATTATTATTTTTAAATATTTTTATAATAATAATAATAATTTTTTTTTAGTTTAAGATATTTTATAATAATAAAAATAATTATAAATATCTAAATATAATTATAATAATTATGAATGAAAAATAAGAAAATAATAATAATAAATAATAAATATTTATTTATTATTAATAATTAATTAAGATAATTATTAATAATAGTAAACTATAAGCAAATAATGCTAACCATGGTCAAACATAGTCAATCATGGTTAACCATTCTCAACCATAATAAATCAATAGTTGACCATTGTTAACCATATTCAATCATAGTTAACCATAATCGACCACGGTTAACCATAGCCATCCATAGTAACCCGTGGTCAACCAAAGCCAACTATGATTAATCAAAGTAAACCATGGTTGACCAAAGTTACCCATGGTCAATGATGTTCAACCAAAGTCAACCATAGACGACCATAGTCAATCAAAACCAACCATGGTTTACAAAAGTCATCGAAGGTCAACCAAAGTCAACGCTGGTCAACCATGCTCAAATATTTTCAACCATAGTCAACCATGAACATTCAAAGTCAACGCTGGTCAACCATGCTCAAATATTTTCAACCATAATCAACCATGAACATTCAAAGACAACAATGTTCAACTATTGTCCACCATGGTCAACCAAAGTCAACCAAAGTCAAGCATGGTCAACCATAGTCAACCACAAGTTAGCTCTTGAGCATCAAGGTTTAGACTTTTATTATTATTATTATCATTGTTATTATTATTATTATTATTAAAAAAAGATATTATTATTAAAGTTGTCAATCCTCGTTATAAATTATTTTCATTTATTATTGTTATAATTATATTTTCTTATTTTCATTTACAATTATTTTAATTAATAATTAATAATTAATAGTAAATTAATAATTTAAAATAAATTAATAATTATTATTTATTAATATTTTTTATTATTTTAATTAATTCCTTCTTTTCATTTAAAATTATTATAATTAATTTTATTTATTTTTATAATTAATTTTATTATTATAAAATATTTTAAAAATTGCTATTTAATAATAATAATAATTATTATTATTGTTATTGTTATTGTTATTATTATTTTAAATAATAATAATTATTGTTATTGTTATTATTATTTTTAAATATTTTATAATAATAATAATAATAATAATATTCTTATTATTTTTATTTCTTAAATATTTATAATTATAAAAACATTTTATAAAAAAATATAATTATAATAATAATAAATAAAAATATGAAATTAATAATAATAATAATAATGAAAACAACTACATAATAATAATAAATAATTATTGATTAATTAATTTTTATTAATTATTAATTAAAATAACTGTAAATGAAAATAAGAAAATATATTTATAAAGAAAAAGAATATTAAAATAATAAAGAAAATATATATTTAGAAACAAAAAGAATATTTCATGTTAAAAAATTTAATTATACAAAAGTTATATGATATATTGATTAACACTTACTTATATATATAAACATGAAACATTGTTCAATTCATTATATTATAAAATATTAATAACCTTATTAATTAATTAATTATAATTAATATATTATTAATAATCCTATTTATCAACAATAACAAAATATAATTATAATAATTATAAATGAAAATAATAAATTAATACTAGCAATAATAATAAAAAATTATTATTAATTAAAATAATTGTAAATAAAAATAAGAAAATATATTTATAATAATAATAAATGAAAATAATTTGTAATGAGAATTGACAATTTTAATTATTATTATTATTTATTATTATTATTTATTATTATTATTGTTATTTTAAATAATAAGAATTATTTTTATTATTATTGTTATTATTATTTTTAAATATTTTATAATAATAATAGTAAGAAGAAATATTATTATAATTATTTTCTTTTATTTTAAGATATTTTATAATAATAAAAAGAATTATAAATATAAAAATATAATTATAATAATTATGAATGAAAATAAGAAAATAATAATAATAATAAATAATAAATATTTATTTATTATTGATAATTAATTAACATAATTGAAAATGAAAATAAGAAAATGTAATTATAACAATAATAAATGAAAATATATTATAATAAGAATTGACAACTTTAATAATAATATATTTTTTTAATAATAATAATAAAAGATATTATTATTATTATTATAAAAACATATGCCATATTATGATGTATTGTTTACCATAACAGTATATGTGTACACAATTATTATTATTATAATATATTTCAATATTTGCTATTTATAATAATAATAATAATAAGAGATGATATTATTATTATAATTAAATAATTTTTATTATATATTATTATAATAAAACAATTTTAATTAAATAATTATTATTAATATTTTTATAACCATAATATTAATATTAAAAAGTTACGAAAAATATTCCCACGGGTCAATCGTCAACTAGCAAGCCATATTAATATTAATAATATGGCGTATATCAACCACATTTAAACAATAGATATACGTCGATCAACATATATAAACCATATTATTAATATTAATATGGCTTGCTAGTTTATTTACTGCGAACTCAAATCTTTTTGTAATGACACTAAAAATTCATAATTAAAAAAAAATTAAAACAAAAACATTTTTAAAGGACTTTCAATGTAATTATAGCATTGCTATTAATTGGATTGTGCATCTAACCTTTCATGTAACCAATAATGTAAGCATGGACTATTGAGATGTTGAAATTTCGATTATATGACAGGAATTATACGAGGAGTTATTTATTATTCCGAAAGCTAGGGTTTTATACTTTACTTCTATGGTGAAAGAGTTAAAGTTTAATTGATCCATAACTTAAACTTTATTTTAGGTGTTCAACGGTTATGATAATGATCGAGGAGGTAGGAACTTGCATAGTACCATACGTGATAATTCTCGTTGGTCAACACTTTGGAACGTTTGGCTCCACTTTATACATTAGTCGTTAGAAACTCTCCGCTGAGAAACAAAACTACAAACGTGGTGCGCCATATATTACCCAACCAAAATAACAACGGCTATGAAGATTTACATAGAGTAGCTTGTGCTTTGGGAAGCTACCATACATAGAGTAGCTTGTGTTCTTGGAAGCTACTAGGTAACATACATTAAAGATTGTAATTAAATTTCTGAGTGACATCTACCTACAAAATTTAACTTATGAACTACAATGCATCAGCTTAAATAAGATGGGGAGTGAACTCCATATCTTGACACATTGATTGACATTGCAACTAGATACTTAATCAGTTCATAATTAATATTTCCAACATTATTGGTCTCGATAATGAGGTTTATAAGGAGTAATTTCTCCCTATGATCAATGTAAACAAGTCAGTATGTTATTGACAGAAATAACCAGCATACAAACTCTGATATTATAAGTGATAGGTTTAAAATATAGTTAGGTAGATTAGTTAATGAGGGAAACTTCCCGATCTATTTCAGAATTGCTTATATGTATGCTTTTCAGTAGCAGATGTAGAGAGGGTGAGTTTTTGAGTTAATGAAGCAGAGCTTGAAATCTCACTTTGCATGTTTAAATATCAGTTGTACCTATGTCTTCTGTGTCTCTTCTATTCTTGTTGAGAGCATAAGATCCCCCTTCCCTATACCAACAAAATTGGTATCAGAGTAGGTTATTGATGTTGAGGGTTTCTCCACCAGTTGGAATGAAGTGAGTTGCAGGATTCATAAAAGAAAAGAACTGTAGAGGTATCTCCCCACATGTAGAAGGGAAGACTGGAGCTGTAAGAAATTTGAGCAAACTAAGGGAGGAAGAAGTCAAGCCTTGTGCAAAAGCATAAATCCTTGCAGAAGATTGAGCAGTCATTGTTTCCATTGTTTCTATCTTAAAGGAGCCAAGTAGCTCGTGGAAGAAGCAGAAGGTTCATTGGTGCATGCATGGAGGAGAAGCAGTTCAAACAAGGTAAGAGTCAAAGCCTAATAAAAAAAATTAATTAAAAATTGAATGGCTCATATTTACTGTGGAGATCAATGGTTAAAATTCATAACTCTCTCTTGAGAGGCTTAATTATCTACCTATCTTTGTTGTAAAGGAAAAAATCAATCTTGGTTAAAGGGTGATGCCATTCTCCTAAAAAATTTCAGAACTAAGCAAGGAAAAAGAGGCCACTAGACTTGAAATTTCATACTCTAACATTTTAAGAAAATGGCATCCATCCTCAGTCAATCTCAAGGTCTTGTTCTAATAGGAAAGAATTATGAATTTTGGTCAATCGGAATGAAATCATTCTTGAGGTCACAAGAATGTTGGGAAACAATTGAAAATGGGTGCACAAAACCAGATTAGGCGACAATTCAAACCATGACAAATGCACAGAGAGCACAATTAAATGAACGGAGGAAGAGAGAGGCCAGAGCATTGTATCTAATTCAATAGGGTACTAAGGATTCAATATTTCCAAAAATAACAAGTGATTCTACTACAAAGGAAGCGTAGGATATTTTGGAGAAATCATATCAAGCATAGACAAGGTGAAAAATGAGAAATTACAGAATCTAAGAACAGAATTTGAAACTCTGAAAATGAAAGAGTCTGAGACAATAGATCATTTTATGAACAAGGTAATGAGAGACATAAAAGATGACAAGGTTGTGCAAAAGTTTTTGAGAAGCCTTACTAAGAAATTTGGTATGGTAGTAGTTCCCATTGAAGAGTCTAAGGACTTTTCAACATACTAAGTGGATGAGCTAATAGGATCATTATTGTCCTATGAATCAAGAATTAATAGGGAATAAGAATCACTTGAACATGCCTTCAAGACACAAGAATATGTTAGCAGAGGCATAGGAAGATATAGCAGAGGCAGGGGTAGATCTAACAACTATAGCTCACAAAGAGAAAACAAGCCGAGTATGGAAAAAGAAGGACAAGTCACAACAAAACCCCTCTAAGCTCAAGGGGGAGAGGCAGAGGCTATCAACAAAACATGAGGTATGAAAAATCTAGAACTCAATGTTATTATTGTAAAATATTTGGTCAATTTAGCCATGAATGTAGGAAAAAGCAGACAGGCCTAAACAAAAACAGAGCAAAATGTTTCTAATACATCTGAAAGTACCTTAGAGGCCATGTTCTTAAGCTATCATGAAGCTCAAGAATTAGATAAAGATATCTAGTTGTTAGGAAAGTGGTGCTGTAGCAACCACATGACAATAGATAAAAGTCTATTTGTGAATGTAGACAATTCAGTCAAATCTTATGTCATATTAGGAGATGATAAAGTTGTCAATGTAGTTGGTAAAAGGGACAATAATTTTTCTTACTAAGCAAAATGAGAAAAAAGAATATGTTCCATGTCTATCTATTCCCCTCGTCTAAACACAGTCTAAAGCACAATTTGATGAGTGGTGGTCAACTCACTGAACATCGTTATAAAGTCATCTTTACTAATAATGCTTGTATAATCTTGGAAAATTTTCCAAGTAGCCTGGCTCATTGCTAAGATTAAAATGACCAAGAATAGAATGTTTCCTTTAACTTTAAGGAATGTCAATCAGTTAGCTTCACGTGTTCACAATGTCACCACTTTAGATGAGTCTTTGTTATGGCACTTGAGATTTGGTCATCTACACTTTGGTGGGATGAATTTATTACAACAGAAACAAATGGTTAAAGGATTTCTAGTAATAAATGAACCAACAAGCTCTTGTGAGAGTTGCTTATTGGGAAAACAACACAGGGATAGATTTCTAACTAGTGGGATCCTATAAAGCAAGAGAACCATTGGAGCTGGTGCATACTAATTTATGTGGTCCTATGTAAATAGAGTCCTTAGGAGGACACATTTATTTTCAGACTTTTATTGATGATTTCAGTCGGAAGACTTAAGTATATTTCCTAAAGCACAAATTTGAAACTTTTGACAAGTTCAAGGAGTATAATGCTTTAGTAGAGAAACAAAGTGGTATGTACATCAAAGTTTTGAGGCCTGACAGAGGAGGTGAGTATGATTCCAAATAATTTGCAAATTATTGCAAATATCATGGCATTAAAGGACAATTCACAACCAAATACACTCCTTAGCAAAATGGGATAGAGAAAAGGAAAAAATAGAACCTAAATGAATATGGCTAGAAGATGCTCAAAGAAAAATGACTTCAAAATGAATTTTGGGGTGAAGCAGTTGCATGTTCAGTCTATATTTTGAACATATCACATACAGATAGTGTCAAAAACAAAATTCCCCAAGAAGCATGGAGTAGGAACAAAGTCAAGTGTTTCACATTTTAGAGTATTTGGATGTGTTGCTTATGCACATGTTCTTGAACAATTGAGAAGAAAGTTGGATGATAGAAGTGAAAAATGCATTTTTATAGGGTACAGTGAGCATTCAAAATCGTATAGGCTGTACAATCCAGTCACAAAGTAAGCATCGATGTGGAATTCAATGAAGTGAAGCTTGGAACAATCAATATAAGTAATCAGCTAGACCTAGAAATTCAACACCCTTATTACCAACAGAAAATCAAGTGGAACCAAGAAGACAACAAGGATCTCCATCCTGATTACCAAGATTGTAGATTCAAGGTCAAACCTCAAGACATGAAGAACATCAAGGGAAACATTCATCACTCTAGTAGTGATTCAAATCCTACAATAGCTTCAATGAAAAATAAAAAATAAAAGAACTTTAAGAGAAATTTACAATCAAGATGATGAAGTAGATATGCAAGTGCATTTTGAATTATTTTCTTGTGAGCCTATGCATTTTGAAGAGGCCATCAAAGAAGAAAAGTGGATTCAAGCAATGGATGAATAAATTGAAAAGAATGATACTTGGGATCTTGTGGATCTTCGAGAAGGTAACGATAACATTGGAGTTAAATGGATTTACAAAACTAAATTCATTGAAAAAGGAGAAGTGGAGAAGCATAAGGAAAGGCTAGTTGCAAAAGGCTTTGCATGGCACCTCTGGTATTAATTATGGAGAATTAACCTTTGCTCTAGTAGCAAGGTTAGACACCATTAGAATAGTGTTGGCATTAGAAGCTTGAAATAAATGGCAAGTATATAAGTTAGATGTCAAATTAGCATTCCTAAATGGAATTTTAGAAGAAGAAGTGTACATAAATAAGCCACATGGATATGAAATAAGAAATCAAGAGCATACATTTTGTAAGCTGAAAAAGGCATTGTATGGTTTGAAAGAAGCACCAAGAGCATGGTATGGAAGAATTGACTCATATCTAATCAATAATGGATTTTCTAGAAGCAAATCTGAACCTACTTTGTACACTGAAACAGATAAAAAAAATAGAATTTTGATTGTATGTTTGTAATGTAGATGATATAATTTACACATGAAATTTAATGCTAGAAAATTTCAAATTAGTCATGAAAACAGAGTGTGAAATGATAGATCTAGGATTAATGGAGTATTTTCTTGGAATTGAAGTTGAACAATCAAATAGTCGAATATTTATATGTCAACAAAAGTATGCTAAAAATGTTTTTGAACAAATTTAGAATGACAAATTGCAAACCAGCAGACACTCTAGTGGTAACAAGCACAAAATTAAGCAAGCATGATCAAGGAACAATAGTGGATCCCACCTTGTACAATGTAACATACCCTTTTTGCTGAAAAACATTTTGTGTTAGCAAACATTATTATAACTTTTATTGTAAAGTTTTATGTTGGACAGGTGTCCAAGGATGACTGTAATTTGCACAATATATTATTATTAAATAAATAAAATAGGAGACAAACACCTATGAGGACTGTTGAAAGAGTGGTTACTGATCCACTAGGTGGAATGGAATCTGGTGGGTAGAAGGAAATGGACAAGTGGCAGCATCATGATGCAACTAAATAGTTGTTGGTATGGGACAACTCCCTTGAAATGTGGTCATAGTGCCATGAAAGATGGGACTGGAGCTTGAGGATCATTTATTCCAAACTGACCACTAAAATACCTAGGTAGTCTATATAATAGCTATCAAATATTGAACTGAGGTTCATCACTTTTCCCTGACGAGAAAATTTACCTTAGGGTTTTGTTGTGTTTGCACCCAAGATATTTGATGAGGGGATATGCTATGTTGTTGATTATGTTGTGAGTCTGCCAAACTCTTATCGAGTTCAAGAGGTTGATGCCAAGTGGAGAAGGCATGTTATTTCAGGAGGTTGATGCTAAGTGGAGAAGGCATTCTTGAGTGCCTTGCTTCTACACAGATTCCACCCACTTATTGAATCAGTAATTAGGCTCGAGGGTTCACAAGAAGCCAACAGTTGAGCTGCTTCTTCTGGAATAGGTTGGGAGGCATGCTAACGAACATAAAATAAGATAATAATTAAATAATTAATAATTAGGTTAACTAAAGTTAGGTTATGAAATGAGGCATCTCCTCAACATCAAATGCCCGATCCATATTTAAGGTAGAGCCATCATTGTAACATATCATCAAATAAATTATTCTTATCTATTATTCAATATGAGAGACGGATTCGACTATTAACTTAGTGAACGGATACATTCACTGCATTTGGTATCAGAGCCTTTTGGCCCTCCCTGATTCCGGCTATTGGCCACTTCACCAAAGTTTCTTTGGATCATGATTTTTAATCAATAAGAGGCCCTTGGCCACAACCACCATTTTCTTCACTCCATTTCTCTATCCTCCCTCGGTGCATTTTATTTCGTTCACACTCATCCCATGCCCTCACACTTCCGCCGTCATTCTCCCAGCCTCACCATCGGCCGCTGCTCCCACTACACCATCTTCTTGCGCTTGCACCACCCTTCTACCTGCCCTCTCCCACCACCCTTCTACCTCGCGCCTTCATACTCTACCCCTCGCTGCGCTCAACACCTACGAGCTCCACCTGCACGCTTCCACGCTGCTTCCTGTGACTGCCTCGCCTCCCCATCGGCTCCCTCCCCTTCACTTTTCCCTTCCACCTCCCGCCTCTTCCACATTCCTCTCGCTCCCTCCCGCGCCTTCATTCCACGTCCCTCTCCTCCATGCTCCTGCAACCTTCTCTACACCACTCCATCTTCCATCGCCATTCCCCTCCTACGTGCTCCCTCACCTGCTCGCCCTTCGCTTGCTCCATCCCATCCACCATCCTACTTATCGCTGCCAGCACATCCCTCCACTTCCAGCTCCCAACATCCATGCCTACTACCTCCTCTAGACTCTGCCATCATCCTGTCCTTCACGCCTTTTGCTCCTGCGCCCTTCCTTATCCACCTCTGCAGAACTTTCAAACACAATCCTCCTCCCATATCGTCCATCATCCAATCGGGCCTACCCTCCACCACCTTCCCCTTAACCACCTTTCGCACCTCCACCCTCAGCCACCTTCCATCCATCAACTCTGCCACCACGACCTCTCCTCCCTTCCACCATCGCCCTATGCAACCTTATTCAAAAAAATTTAAATTATAATAATTTTATTATTTAAAATAATAATAATTATTATAATTATATAAAATAAAACCCATATTTATGCATTTTTTACCATTTATCCAAAATATATGAATTATTATAATTATTAGTATATAATAATTATTAATAATCATATTAAAGTTATTATTATAACTTAATAATAATAATTACTCTATTTAATAATTGTAAGACTTATTGCAATTATTAATTAAAATAAATAAATAAAAAATCGAAGAAGACCAAAAAATCAAAGAAGAAGAATCGAATTATCACCAAAAGTCGAGACTATCTATCATTGGAGAAGTCAAGTCAAGGAAGACAAATCGAAGAAGACAGAATCAAGAAAAAGACAAAATCAAAGAAGACAAATCAAAGAAAAAGACAAGTGAAGATCTAGCAAAGACAATCCATCATTGGATAAGTCAAGTCAAAGAAAGACGACCAAGTTTAAGAAAGACTCATCAAAGAAATCAAAGAAGATCATTTCGTTGTCGACGAAGACAGAAACCATGGAAGCCGATTTGCGAGAAAAATTAGAAGCCACGTTAAAATGTTATCGAAAAGACAATGAAGAATTGCGGCGACATAAATAACCGTTCAGAAATAAGAATTGAATTACAAGAAAGGTACAATGAAATAAAAATCTTCTGACCAGGAAAGGCATATAGAAAAATTGTATGTGCAAATTGATGAATTAAAAGCTGAAAATAAATTCAATCAGAGGTTACGAAATCAAGATATAAAGAAGGAAATAAATAATTACGAAGCAGAAATAATATGCTTGAACAAAATTGTTAGCGACAAAGATGAAGAACTAATGCAGTTACGACATAAATTAAAAAGTCAAGAATCAGAGGTCAGCCTAGTGTCGACAACAGATAAAAGTTCTTCAACAACAAAATGACGACTCTAAAAAGACACATAAGTCAGAGATCGCGAAGAGTAATAAAGCATTACCCAACAATGCTGAAGAAATTTTTAGTCTAAGAAGTCATAACAAGATACTAGTCACAAAAATTAAGAAGTTGAAAAATAGACGAAAGATAGAACAATCTATGGACGACATTGAAGGGAAACTTCTAGACAAGAAGGAAGAAAATAGTTGTATCAGAAGTCATAATGAATATCTTAAGGAACAACTTAAGACATCTGAAGATGATAGAAAATCACAAGTCGAATTGATTAAGAAGTTTCAAAATGATAATAGGCAGTTAGAAAACAAGTTGGAAAAGATACAGAACAAAAACTTAAATCCTCAAGAGACAAAAATACAACTTCCAACTCAGATCAATGCTCTAAAGGCTACATTCGTAAACGAAAATGACATCGTGAAAGTTTCCTATCGACACCCCAACCATAAAAACCGATATTTGAAAAAGTGGGAAATGTCAAAAGATAATGGTACTAATGTGATCAAATCTCCTGATGACACATCAGTAGGGAATCCCATCAGTCCACAACAAATCAATTTGGGATGGATTGATCCATCGACATATCAGAAGTTATGTTCGACTCTTAGCAATTCATATCGACATGTTTTGTCATCTATGACACCACATAAAATGATGCAAAAACATTATAAGGCTTTGAGGACAAAGCCTTTCTAAGAGAGTGGCAATGCTACGAACATAAAATCAGATAATAATTAAATAATTAATAATTAGGTTAACTAAAGTTAGGTTATGAAATGAGGTGTCTCCTCAACATCAAGTGCCCGAGCCATATTTAAGGGAGGGCCATCATTGTAACATATCATCTTTTATCCTATCATCAAATATATTATTCTTATCTATTATTCAATATGAGAGTCGGATTCGACTATTAACTTAGTGAACGGATACGTTCACTGCAAGGAATAGGCCTCCTTGGGTGTTTGTCGGCCCTATCGTCATCTACAGGTTCTATTTGTTATTTTGTTATTAAGTATTAAATTTGTTTATTTGAAAGTATTTATAATTTTTAAATCATAGAATGTATTCTGGCTTTGTTACCCTACTTTCAGTTTTTTGAATCGAGTTAAAATTTCAAATAGAAATGAAGATTGAAATAAATAATTTCTGTATTTTTCCCCATGCCATAGGAATTGCATCGTACTCTAGTACAGAGACAGATTAAGATAGATAGGTATGATAGGAAAATAGCCATGTGAATGAGAAGATAAAAACATTGTATTCTTTTCTAAAAGCTATTGTTTATTGTTAAAAATTTTATGTACACATGTATCAGTGTTTTCAATGTTATTTCTACATAAATAATTGTTCCCAGAATATACAGTAATGTTTTCTTCATTTTATTAATATTAGTTGTTTAGGAATAAATAATTTTTCCTTCTAAGATTATATAAATTATTTTCTCTGTTATAGTATCTAGAAAGATAGCCAACTTTATGAGCAGATAGTTGCAGGTTTAGAATCCAAACACACAGTAGAAAAAGCTTAAACCCTAACAGTCCGTTTACAAACCCTCATCATACAAAACTAGCAAATCATGTTTTTAATCTATCACGAGAATCAAATAACAATCATCATTCTAGTTTTCGACCAAGGGTAATACCTTTCCAAACCAACATCCTAGAATTGTTCTAAATTTGTCAACTATTGCACATTCCATTGAAACATTTATCAAATCATGCTATAAGTCTAACAGTGTTATCAACTTTCAGTATATAGTCAACATTTTCATTTAAAATAATTCAAACTTAGTGTCTTAAAAACCCTCAGTACACAGCCAGAGTTACGAATAACTTTTGAAAAGAGAAACTCAAACATTGTGGTATTTCTTCCTAAAAATCGACACAGTTTAAAGTCTCAGCAATCTTTCAAACAAGTTAGCCTTTACAATATTTAAGGAACGATTCTAACAGTAGTACAAACAAAAAGTAGGATCACAGATATTATATCGTGGAACAGTATCGAGCCACGCTTTCCACTTAAAGACAAAACCCTTATACACAACTTCTTATATATTGAAAACGCAGCATTTGTTACAAATCAACAAACTATTTGTAATATCCCTCCTTGTATCCCTATTAGAATTGGAAATGTATATTGTGAACTATGTATGAGGCCCTGGTGAGGAGCTCAAGGCCAAAGCCCCACCAGTGGATCTTGAAAGTATCGTTATTTCTGTTCTTAGGTTGTTATAAGTCGTAACTTATAAGGGAACAACTAAATAACGATGAGCAAATGAATCACTAAGGAGAGGAGCGAAAAATGGGAAATGATGCAAAAGACTTTTGGCAAGGAATATTGCAAACTAGAACACCTTTTGTTAAAGGATCAAGATCTCCATAGATAAGTATATTTCTCTTCTTTTTATACTCTAGATCATTTGATTGAAAGGAAATTTATTATTTTTTTTGGAGGTTAAGATTTTCTAAAGTATAAAGTGAAGATACGAATATATTTTACAAAAATATCCAATAGAAATGGATTATCGAATAGAAATAAATTATCAAAGCGATTTGATTGTTAAGGTGTTAAAAACATATTAGCATCGAATATTACGATAAACATAAGAACAAAGGGTGCACCTTGAAATGCCAAGGTAATGTGGAGTATTATTTGTTTGAGCTAAAAGTTTGTTAGTTAAAAAAAGAAAAAAAGATTTAAAGGATACTTAGTGGTTGTGAGATTAAACGCACGACTATAAGGACTCCGATTTTTCGTAGGGTGTTGTCTCCATGGGGAAGCACTCCAAGTTTTATGACTGCCATTTGTTTCCTGCATAGAATATTTGGAGAACTTACCTTTGCCACTTGTTTTAAATCAACAGCCAAGTGTCGCTACAAGACAACTTCTTTTAGTTGTTTAATCGCTTTAGTCTTTGGGGAGTGGGGGAAGTATTAACTATCTAACGAAGTGGAGCTCATGGGGAGTGACACAGCATTTATAATGGTAAAACAAAATTCCACCTGGGGAAAGCATCGGGCTTATCGATGTGTGTTAAGGGAGGAACCACGGGGGTAGTAGAGGACATCGGGGGGGGGTTTGATTGAGACCTTCTGAATGTAGGGGGAAAACTTATTTATCGTTTTACTGTCCCCATTACTGTGTGTGGGATTAGGGAAGATGAATCTGCATTGCGTAGAGGTTAGGGAAAGGGATGGCTTAAGAACCGATCCCTCCATTCTTTTTTGATATATATATATATATTTCCTGAATGATGGCGATGGCCATGCTGCGTTGGAGATGGTGATTGAAGCCGTCCAAGCTTCTACTTATATGAATATCTTTTCCATTTTTGCAATCGTGTTGGGTTTGCTTAAGGAAACGTCTAAACTTCTGGTTATAGGAATAAATGCCAGTTGGAGTTTGTATTTGGGGTTTTGTATATGTTGGATGCGTTACCAGTTTTGCTACTGCTATCGATCATGATAGATCCATATCTAAGTGGACGGAGGTAACAATGATGGTTGCAGAAACTAACAATCTCTGCGTTAAAAGAGAAAATATGTTGGATGCGTTACCAGTTTTGCTACTGCTATCGATCATGATAGATCCAGCTCTAGGTGGACGGAAGTAACAATGATGGTTGCAGAAACTAACAATCTCTGCGTTAAAGAGAAAATATGTTGGATGCGTTACCAGTTTCGCCACTACTATCGATGTAAGTGAATCTCTGCATTGGGGCTGGTAAGTGATCTTTTGCACACAATATTATCAGAGTTCTTGTGTCTAGCATAAACAACAAAGCTATTATTTCTTCCTTCTAGCATGATGAATATAAATCTCTGCATACTACTCATAATCGAAGTCTAAACTCTGCATCGAGTATTATTTAATCATTACTGTATAAAATCTATGTATTCATATTGTTTACTGTGAAAGTTACTCACAGCCTATGGATCTAAATGATCTCAGCATTTAGATTTAGATGAAGTTCCATAGCTGCCGAATAGAATCAAGTTTCGATTTCATCTGTTCAAGTTTGCTAACAAATGAAAATCGCAGAACCGAAATCTTTATTACCTACTCGATCGAATATTTAGGAATTGCATTATGATGGTAAATCTCCTTTTAAACTGTTAATGGAGTTTTATTAGAGAATCCTACATCCACAGTGGTATTCAATACCAAGCAAATCCAGATCGCGGTATTATTTCTCTCTATATCATTTATATTCCTGATTGGAGTTCAAAGGTGTATCGGATCAAATAGATCGATCAGTACGGCTTCTGTGGAAGCATTCTAGATCTTTATTATATGATCATTGATCTCTGTGATTTAGCTGATCCGGGAAAAATCTTGAGAGAGATAAATGTCGATGGACTAGTAAAAGGGGAAGGGACAACTTAGTTCGATAGAGCAAGCCCGATGCCAAGCATCGTTTATATGGTTAACCTGGGATTAGTTTCTGTAATTTGTGGCCTATATAAATTGCTTGATTTTGTGTTTATATATATATATATTTAGTTGTGAAATCGTAATCACCCCCTCCAGATGCCATCCATCTCTACATTGAATCGCAGATCGTAGTTGGGTTTCCTCTGTCAGTTTAATCACTGATCCATTGGAAACGTAGTTACAATGGTAAAACCATGTGTGGATAGTGCAGTTGTTCTCTTTGATATTGAAATCATAAAGACTCTAGTTGTTTGAGAAAGGCGATCTGTCAAAGTTGTGGATCTCTCTGGGCATCATTTCCCTCGATGATTTCAGTCCATGGTACGAAAACCTTAACACTCCTCACAGTATGAATCTTTGTATTGAAGTTCGCTAGAGCATCGAGTTATAGATCTTTACAACGTGATGTTAAAGGGTGAATACTAGATCTCTGTATTGCCGTGATATATAGCTGGGTCAGAGTTCTCTGTACTGGAATGGCTAGGTCACAGAGTCATAGATCTTGGTATTATTTAGATGGTGAAATATTTGATGACATGCAACTATCGTATATCTGGGTTTTCCAATTTAGAAAGACGCCCCTCTTTAATTAATGGCGCAGGAAACCCTGAGATTACTTCTCAGTTCAAAACAGCGTTAGCTGCATTAATTACCTAACTCCTCGTAGAAGAGTTTGGCTGTACTTAAGTTAAGGACTTGTCTAATTAGATTTTTAGTCAACATATATGCTACGTCTAGTTAAAAGATGTTTAAATATATGTGTAACAAATATGAATGGCAAATGTGAATTGTGTTATATGTTTAGTTAAAAGATGTTTAAAATATGGGTAAGAAATATGGATGGAAAGGAAGAGTAAGTGATAGTAGAGATCGCTGCGATCTTTTGTAAAATTTAACTGTATAGGAATATGTGATAATGGTGATCGCTGTATTTTTATATTGTCCTTTACATACGAAATTATTGAAGGGAAATAAGATTGTACCTTTGTTCATAAGATATTATGCAGGAAGAAAAATTGAAGTGAAAATTGTTCCAGATAGCTAGAAAGGCTTGGAATGTTGGAAGTTAAAGAACGCAACAATTGGTTGCAGATGTAAAACCCCTTCTCGTTGAGTAAATAAAAGAAATGACCTTCCTTTGTGGACGTAGCCCAATAGGGGTGAACCACCTGAAATTGTTCTCTTCTTATGCGTATGTGTGTTATTGTGGTTGATATGTATTGCTTATGAGAATTCCTTGATGTCATGAGATTAAAATGTATGGTTGAAAGCTGCAATGGTAATACTTAATAATATAAGTAGATTGACCTTTATAAGAATGTCAAGTGTATGCATAATGATTAATTACATGATGGCTACTTTTCTTAAAATGTTTTATTGTGATTCTCTTTAAGGGAAGAGAATTTTAATTTTTACCAAAATACTAACTCGCAAATCTTGGAGATGTTACACTATTCATAGACCAAAAGTCTTCCACAGTTACAAAACATCTACCCATTGTTTTTATAGTTAAGATAAACACAGAGGTCTTATAAAACATAAGTTCACTTCTACATTATCAACGAGCTACAGGGTATGTTCACGGGTCAAGCCCCAAATGACAAAACCAAATGACTACTGCAACTGAGATTTGAAAAATATTCTCCTCATTGACAATTTTTTACAGAGCTCGAAACCTCATCGATAGAAATTACAATTCACAATCAAAGCGACTTTTTCCCTATGGGTCGAGGTATTATCCTCCCCATCTCTTTTTACAGTTCACAAAAATACCTATCTCGACGAGTTACAAATCCTTGAAATTAAACATGAAGACACATAACAAACACTTGTCGGCCAACACCTCCCATATAACCAGAGTTATAAGGCACCTCCGAGGCTTAGCGGTTGGTATAGCTGCAACCAACCTATGATGCCCATACTGGAGAAGCCACCGATCTTTGCACCTGCAATATACATTGAAATGTGGTTAAAACCGTATCCCTTAAAAGAAAGATTTCAATATCGAATGCAAACAACCATTACTGTTTAAAAGCTCGTAAAAACGAAGTTACAAGAAAGAGATTTTGAAGCACATTACCTTTCTATTTTGGAGCCAAATCGAAATCGCCAGACAGATGGAAACCCCAAATCAAGCCATCAACCTTTGAACAGTTGAACAACGTCGAGACCGGTATAAATTATGGCAAGCACTTGGCTGCTCTTTGAATCCAGTTTTGGAAGAATACCCTTAGTTAGTCTGAATATCAAACGACCTCAAGGAAACAGACCCAAATTTCCTACTACAACAATCATCCACTGTATAAAGAACTGGAAGAGCTCGGCTCTATAACCTTCACTGGTCACGGGTTCAAAACCCAGGCTTCATGCCTCAGAAATGCACAACAGAAAAACCTACAAACCCTCAGTCTGTCCGCCAAACTCAAAGACAATACCATCAAATGCCAAGATAAAACAGTAATCAATAAACACAATCTCGTAGTGGAGGTAGGGTTATCCCTATCCATTGATTCCCTTTTTGATCAACGGTGGAGAATCACTAGGACAGTTTTCACAAACACCAAGCAAACCTAACTCATTTATTGATACATCATTACCACTGCCACGATGGAGCCAGCTTGGCTTTCCATCAAACCCTTGTATTTACAACTCATCACAGAGTTGATATCCACCACGATCCTATCACGTGCTCAAAGCTCTCTACGCCATCCATGATGGAACTCCACTGCCTCGACAGGGGGTGAACATTCAATGCATGAGTAATGTTATCATTTTGCCAACCTATGACATTTAATATAAATCACATCACAGGTATGGTAAGGCATGATATGTATAGACGTAACAACGTTTGCATGATAAGGTCAGAGAAATAGTTATATTGCTAGGGTAATGTTTCAATTTAATGTCACATAGGGTCACAAAATGCACACAACTCACATTATATATATGTGATATATTTACCATAGTGTGTTAATATTAAAATAAACATTATTTTATAATGGGTTCGATAATGTTTCTTAAACACATTGCAAATAGATTATAGAATATAATCTAAGCAATGCACACACATACACCCTAATGTGTAGCAAGTAAAAGACACATCAATCATTGAAATTATCATAACCTTGGTAAAAGTATAGTCCCTAGGCATGTTATTAAAACAACTATACTTGGAGTTTCTACAAATTTCCATGAGAAAAGATAGACAGTTATGTACAGATCAATTTGAGACACGAACGTTACAGACTTTCCCATGATTCATATACAAGTTTGTAATTTACAAAGATTAAGATGCCCTGTGTGCATCAAGAAGTCTTTTTCAGACATCTTTATCTTAAACGATTTTAGTCTTGAGCCGAGATTTTACTGGTAGAATGCCCAAGTTTTATATCTTCAAATATTGACAAAGTAGATTACTGAAAAACTGTATAGTCACTTGTCGCAACCTTAATCCTTACCTGTAAATTGTCACAAGTACGAAATCACATGCTTTAGCATAAATTCTAAGTAAGCCTCAGGGCGTCCAAAGGAATCGAACAAAATTACTTTAGTCAAACAGTTGTTTCATCATTCATAAACAACAACAGTAGAAGTTTATAGTAGTACAATTGAATATGAATAACATCAAGACGTAAGCTGAAATCTGTTAGTCGCAAATTCTTACATTATAAACCAGCATGGCATTTAGTACAGCAAGATAACATTTTATGTATCGTTCTATTTCCGCATACATTGAACAAGCAATAAATGTCACGTAGAAAAATTTTAAATTTTTGTGATTTTTCCGAGATGTTACATACAAGAGATTAGTTGGTATCCTGATGTATTTAATAGCTACAATACCAGACATTATGTATGTTGTAAGTTTAATTTCCAGGTTCATGGAAACTCCAAAAAATTCCCATTGGCAAGTAGGGAAAAGAATTTTGAGGTATATTGCAGGTACAGTCAATTTTGGCATCATGTATTCAACCACAAATTACACCTCTTTAGTTGGATAAATTGACAGTGATTTTGCAGGAAGTATTGATGACATAAAGAGCACTTCAACCTATGAATTTCATCTTGGATGAGGTCTGATTCCTTGGGCATCCAAAAAGCATCTCATTGTGACAATATCTTCAGTAGATGCAGAGTACATGGCAACAACTTCAAGATCATGTCATGCTGTATGGTTGAAAAAGATATTAGAATATCTTCAACATAAGAAAAAGAAACAACACACATTTTTTGTGATAACAACTCAGCCATAACATTATCCCCAAATTATGTATTCCATTGAAAGAGAAAGCATATTGATATGATATATCATTTTATAAGAGAGCTTGTAAGCAATGGATAAATATGTTTGGAATTTTGTAAATCTCAAAACCAATAGGGTGGTAGCTTCACTAAGCCATTGGTAAGAGACAAATTTGTAAATCAAAGGAATGATCTTGGTATAGGTAGTCATGCAATTTATAAGGTAGACATTAAGGAGGAGTGTAAGGAGGAGTAATTTCTCCCTCTATCTATGTAAACAAGTCAATATGTCATTGACAATTATGTACAAACTCTGATATTAGAAGTGATAGGTTTAAATACAGTTAGGTAGATTAGTTAATGCAGGAAACCTCTTGATCTATCTTAGCATTTAGTATGTGTATGCTTTTCAGTAGCATATGTAGAGAGGGTGAGTTTTTGTGTTAATGAAGAAGAGCTTGAAAGCTCCTGTTGCATGTTTATATCAGCTGTTGTTTTGTGTCTCTTGTGTTCTTGATGAGAGCATAAGATCACCTGCCTATCCAACAGCAGGCTCTGACCTCCTGTAGAATACTACCGTCTATCATTGGCAATGACTCTTGGCAATGCCCTCCTGGCTATGAGTGTAAATTGTGAACATGGGGCATATGTACTAAGGTCTGCTGTGAACATGAGGGACATTTTCTGCGTCTTAGGGGTATGAAGCAACTATGGGGACCTACCTTCTTTTGGGTATGCAATGAAGGTTACTCGGGTATTATATATGGGGCCTTAAGGTTAAGTCTCATTCAATTAGAATTTTCCTTTTCATTTGGCCATAGTGCAAGGCTTGGACCTGCGCAGACGGTCGGCTTGCCGTCACAAGGGTTTTCTGAGCATGAACTGTTTGATACCTCTGTTCGCTGGAAATTATATATATAAATTGTGAAGGATATTATACATTTATCGGCAATTAAATATTTATGGAAAAGTTAAGAAGGTTGAGTTAAAATTCGCCATGACCATCATCATTCTCTTGGAGGGGAGAAGTTTGGTTGAGCTCTCAGTCTCTCACAGTTAATTTTTATAGTTTGCTATTGTTGGCAAGTTAAATTATTATGTTATTATTAGCCGAAGTAATGGTTACTAGTTGTATTGCCCTGCAAGATATTCAATTTTTTACTGTGCGAAGGGGTTTTACTCAGAAACCCTATCCTCTTTTAAGTCACCAAAAAGGGGAACCTATTCCAGGTATGCTAACAAAAGCATATGGTTTCTTATGAAGACGATTTAATAGGAGATAGATCAGATTCTTATATAAGGTTTTCTCCACCAAATGCAAGAGACGAAATGGATTGGTTTAATGTACTACCCCTTTACAGGAAAGAACTCAAGGATTCTAATTATGCAACAGATTTTATAGAAACTCTTGAACACATAATATTGACAGTTATCGAAATTTTCTTCTCAATCGTTGATCTGATTATTCAAAAAATTTGTTTACTTTTCTGACTAAACTGTTTATTATTCCTGTTACTTAATTTACTAGCTTTAATATTTCGGCATACGATTTTTTTCTGTTATTTATTGGCTTTTTTGGAATATATTGATACCCTGCACCATAGAAATATAGGTCACAACTCTTGAATGAACTGATTAATAATATCATTCGTATGATAACTGTATTAATCCCATAGGGTCTTCTCACAGCCAAGATTGGAACATAATATCTAAATCCATAAATATTTTAAAAGGTAGGGTTCACTACTTAAATATTATGGTGATTGGTCCATATGGGCCATCACCCAATTAAAGATAAAACATATCCTACCAGAGTCATTTCTTCCCAGTTTCCTTTGGCTCGACTTAATGCTGGCGAAAAACAAATAATGAAAAGGAAAGCTCGTTTCAAATCTTTTCAACAATATGTAAACCTAGTTTGGCCATGTCGGCTCTTTAATTATCACCACTGACCAATGCTAAATCCCTTCGTATGGTTAATTATACTTGTTTAATAGATTGCATCTACGATTTCTAGGCTAATTGTTACAGTCAAAATTTATAGAATTTAGTCTATAGCAGATAATGACCAGATAGACTCAAAACATGTATTTCAATATATGAAATATTGAAAAACCAGTAATAAAATTAATTCCAAATTCTTAAATGATTATATAAAAAAAAACTCAACCTGAAAAACTATGCTCAATTTATAATAATAAATTCATTATTGCTTGGACAATCCACTGAAACAAAACCATAAAAAAGTAATAGAATTAATAAATAATAATATGATAGCATCTGTATTATCTGAAAAGTGATGTCATAAGAACTTAATAATAATAAATCTACAACAGACCTACCATCTGTAGATTGCAGAGAAGTATTTCTCGGTTCTCCTCAATTACACCCCAAGTCAAGACTATATTCTACTACGAAAGAGGATTTCCTTAATCTTAACTATGTATTACTGAGTTTTCATTTTATCAGAATTTGAATAGCCAGTATTTAGTTCAATTTCAGGAAGGATAAACCATTTTTCCCACCAGATAGAGAACCTCTTAGTATAATTACTGGACTTACAGCAAGAACAACTTGGTGAAGTAATTCACACCCAGTGAATAATAAGTTATAACCAATTTTAGAGTTTTCCTCTAAACCATTCTTTTGCCTCATTTTATTATTTTTTCCTTTTTTATTATTTAATTTCTTGACTTTCAATTGCAATTAGTTAAGATTTGAAATTCATTAGTTAAGATTGAATTGGACACATACTGTAGGGAGAAACAATAATATGAAAAGTATGTTCCTAATTTAAGCCTCTAGAGGATATTATTAATGTGGTTATTACTAATTTAATATAAAACTCTTATTAATTCCATTCCTTAAGATAGGTTATGTATCTTTATCAATTGCTAATTTATTACTATCAAATAATCATTACCCTTTTCAAAATAAAATAAACCATTAAGGACTGTAATCACTGGTGTCTTCAATTAACTGGTTTATTTGGATATTATTTATCCTTATAACATAAAAAACATAAATTGAAAAATTGGGGTATTACACTTTTAAAATGATAGGTGTTGTGTTTCCCAAAATTCACACAATAGAATGGATAAAGGGAGTGCAAAGTATAAAAATTTTATGATTTCAAGGAGAAAATTTTGTTTTTTCCCGCACAATTTTGAAAAAATCCGACAATGATTTTTAAAAATCTTGGTTAAGACTTTCAAATTCTAAAATTTTGGGTGCCTAGGGATTTTGATAGTGATGAATCCATTTCTACCATCAAAATCACCATTAAAAACAGTTAAATTCAAATTTTGCAAAATAAAAAACGGTGAATTCTAGTGAAAAGCCCACTCAGACCCAAATCCTCAAATTTTTAGACAACTCCTAAAATGAGACCTGAATGCTCTCAAGGATCCATGTGAACGGTTAACCTTCATAGTGTGAACGATTAAGCTTCATACTATGGGGGAATAAGAACTTATCACTTCAATCAATGTCCTTGGCATGTGCAACAATTAAGTTCATTTACCACCTTTGAAGGGAGCTTCTTTCTATGGGCATTGAAGAAGAAATGTAGAGAAGGAAGGAAGACATGTGAAGGCGAAGGAAGTATTTGGTCATCGAAACACTATTACATAGATGGGGGTTTTAAGACAATATTTAAGACATTTTTTGGCTAAATTATCTTAAATTAAGACCAAAACAATTGTGTATTGTCTTAAATATTGTCTTTAAGCAAGTGTTTCAAATTATTGGCTTAAAAATTTGTCTCTATAAAGACAATATAGAAGACAAGTATTATTGTCTTTCTAAACACAATCTCATTTTTTTCTCTTTAGAGACCATAGCTGACATTAAAGACATATTGTCTCTGTAAAGACTATATATCCTTAATTCCAACCATTGTCTCCTGAAAAAAATTATTAAAAACATAAACAAATTATTTTAAATATTCTTTTATACCTTTCCTCTTTTTCTTGAGTATAAGTTGAGTCTAATACCATTTAATGAAACAAAATGATTAAAAATCATTTGATGAGCCTCTTATCTTAAATTGTCTCTCTCCATCAACTTATGAATACGAATCTTATACAGTCGTCTATTAACCTCATATCCTGTACAGTCGTCTCTCCTCGTCTTCATGGATGTATTGATGTTTATCACTGCTTTCTCGCTACTTGCTAGGATACTTGTAGAGCTCAATATCCTCACCATCTATCTTGGGAAGATGGCCATGTACGCAATTATTATGAACTATGTGCTTTATTGGGTTCTTCTAGCCCTTTCCATTGCTCTTAAAGGGACAAACAAGAGCTCAATGATATCAATATATGTTCTTCTATGTGGCATAGCATTTGTGGTTTTCAACATCGTGGTGGTGCATCCCTTTTTGACATGGATTGGCCACACCTCACGAGACAATGAACCGATTAGAAATACATGTGCTTACATTACTTTGGTGGGATTCCTAGCAGCTACCTGCAATAGGTGTAACTAGGATTCACACAATCTTCGGGGATTTAGTGCAATTCGATTGAGTTGCAGGGATGTTTATTGAAAAATTTGAAGACTCTGGATCGGGATAGATGCTTCCACTATATTATGGTTTGAAGACTAATGTCACAACGATCCATGGAAGCACCACTTGGGGTTTGCTCGTTTTTTTTCATTGTGACTTCCTCTCCTTGGAAGATTCTACGCACGTTTTCTCGTTTCGATTGCCTACAAAGTGCATTGTTAAAGAGCAATCACCATCGAGATCCTTGATGAAAAGACAATTATTGTTGGATTCAATTGTCATGGGATTCACTATTACTTTGCTTAACTACCCACACACCTTCAACGCGACCATTTTCTGGTCTTGCTGCAATCGGTTTCGATTCCAGAAGGAGAGCTCGTTTTTATTGGCCCTGTGAACTATCATGAATGCATAAGACCTCTATGAAAGCTCCACCAGGAGCATTATGTAGTGATAAAGTTTACAATACATAGAACATAAAGAGCAGAAACACAAAGGGCATATTGATTGCCATCTCATTATTAAACACACATATATATTGTTTCTCATAAGACTCAAAATAGCTATCTAATAGTATGGGCCAGTGAATATCATGGGTCAACTAATGTCTTAGTCAACAACTAACTCAACTAACTTAGGACCATTGACTCAACTAACTAACCAACTTGCACATGAGATTACAACTCTTAACACACCCCCTTAATCTCAAGTGGGATGGTGTGGTCAGCACTATCAATGCCTAAGTGATTCCTCTGAAACTCAAATGTAGATGTACCCAAAGGTTTGGTAAACATATCACCTAGCTGCTCCTTAGAGCCACAAAACATCAAACTAATTTCTCCATTATTGACTAACTCACGTACGAAGTGATAGCGAGTGTCAATGTGTTTACACTTCCTATGAAATACATTACGTTTAGACAACTGTATAGCAGAACTGTTGTAACAATATATGGCTGTTGGTTCTGTTTCTATATGTCCCATGTCCTTCAAGAGTCTTCTGAGCTATTGACTCAACTATCATGAGTCCTTCAAGAGTCTTGCTACAATCGGTTTCGATTCCAGAAGGAGAGCTCATTTTTATTGGCCCTGTGAACTATCATGAATGCATAAGACCTCTATGAAAGCTCCACCAAGAGCATTATGTAGTGATAAAGTTTACAATACATAGAACATAAAAAGCAGAAACACAAAGGGCATATTGATTGCCATCTCATTATTAAACACACATATATATAGTTTCTCATAAGACTCAAAACAACTGTCTAATAGTATCGGCCAGTGAATACCATGGGTCAACTAATGTCTTAGTCAACAACTAACTCAACTAACTTAGGACCATTGACTCAACTAACTAACCAACTTGGACATGAGATTACAACTCTTAACACACCCCCTTAATCTCAAGTGGGATGGTGTGGTTAGCACTATCAATGCCCAAGTGCTTCCTCTGAAACTCAAATGTAGATGTACCCAAAGGTTTGGTAAACATATCAGCTAGCTGCTCCTTAGAGCCACAAAACATCAAACTGATTTATCCATTATTGACTAACTCACATATGAAGTGATAGCGAGTGTCAATGTGTTTACTCTTTCTATGAAATACATTATGTTTAGACAACTATATAGCAGAACTGTTGTCACAATATATGGTTGTTGGTTCTGTTTATGTATGTCCCATGTCCTTCAAGAGTCTTCTGAGCCAAACTGCATGGCATGCTGTTGTAGTTGCTGCAATATATTCTGCTTCTGCTAAAGACATGCTCACAATAGGCTGAGTCTGAGAAGCCCAAGAAATATGACTAGTACCAATATGGAAATCATAGCAAGTTGTGATTTTTCTATCATCGATAATACCTGCAAAATCACTGTCTGTGTACCCTGTGAGAGTACAGTCCTGTGAATGAGTGTACCAAGTACATAATCAATTGTAGCTGCAACATATCTTAGTATTATTTTTCCAACTTTCCAATGAGAGTCTTGGGAGATTCCATGAATCTAAAAATAAGACTGACAGCATACATTAAATCAGGTCTAGTAGCAGTTAAATACATTAAGTTGCCTACTAATCTTTTGTAAAGTGTAGAATTTACTGCTGGTTCATCATCATTCTTGCTTAATTTGGTTCCTGTAGCAATGTGGGTTTCTGCTGGTTTACATTTTTCCATTCTAAATCTCTCCAGAATGTCAGTAGCATACTTATGCTGACAGATGAAGATCCAATTTTCACTTTGATCGACTTCCAAACCAAGGAAAAACTTCATAAGACCAAGATCAGTCATCTCAAACTCCTTTTTCATGACTATCTTAAACTCTTCTAGCATCAAATTTTCAGTATAGATCATATCATCAACATAAAAACAAACAAGTATATAAAATGTTACCTTCTTGATCTGTTTTGACATACAGAATGTGTTCATTGCTGCTTATGTTGAATCCATTTTTGATGAGGTAAGAAGCAATTATGTTGTACCAAGCTCGTGGAGCTTGTTTGAGACCATACAAGGCCTTTTTCAGCTTACATACCTTGTGTTCTTGACCTTTGACAGCATAGCCAGGTGGCTGATCTACATAGACTTCTTCTTCAAGTATGCCATTCAGAAAGGTAGATTTCACATCCATTTGGTAAATAGGCCACTGGTTTTGAGCTGCTATTGTAACTACAGCTCTGATGGTGTCCATCCTTGCTACTGGAGCAAAGCAAAGATTTCTTCATAGTCTACACCATATTGTTGTGCAAAACCTCTTTCAACAAGCCTTTCCTTGTACTTTTCTGTCTCTGATTTTTCATTCAACTTGGTCTTATAGACCCATTTTACACCAATGCAGCTTTTATCTGATCGGAGATCAACTAGATCCCAAGTCTGATTCCTCTCAATAGAATCAATCTCTTCATTCATTACTTGGATCCACTGTGGATCTTTTTTTGCTTCTTCAAAACATGTTGGCTAACATGAAAATAGAGCATACTGTAACTGCTCATCAATGATAGGAGTCTGTTCATATAACTCCCTTAAGCTTGTGGTTCTCTGGTTCTATTGTGGACTGTCTGTTGGTGTCCCTTCTTGTTGTTGTTGCTGCTGCTGTACTTCAAGTCTGGGAATTCTTAGTGGTTATGGTGGTACTAGACTGTCTGTCTATTGAATGTCTATTGTATTAGTCCAACATTTATCTTCCATAAATTTGACATCCCTGCTCACCACTACTTTCTTTGTGACAGGATTATACAACTTATAGGTTTTTTGTTGTTCACTATAGCCTGTGAAAATACACCTTTCACTCTTCTTGTCTAACTTCTTTCTTAACTCATCAGGTATGTGTACGAAAGAAACACATCCAAAGATCCTGAGATGTGAGACACTAATCTGAGTGCCACTCCATGCTTCTTCAGGTATCTTGTCTTTGACAGTTACTGTGGGAGACTTGTTCAGTAGATATATTGAACATGCAACTGCTTCTGCCTAATAATCATCGGATAACTTCTTGTATGACAGCATACTTCGGGCCATGTTCATGATGGTCCGATTCTTCCATTTTGCAACTCCATTCTACTGTGGAGTGTATCTGGTGGTGTACTGATGCTGGATTCCATGCTGCTTATAGAACTCTGCAAAATCATGAGAGACATTCTCACCTCCACCGTCTGATCTGAGTATTCTGAGTGGTTTACCTGACTGCTTTTCAGTCAATTCTTTGAATCTAGAGAAATCTTCTGACTTATTTCTGAGAAAATAAATCTAGACTTTCCTACTATATTCATCATTAATGTTAGGAAATACAGACTACCTCCTATAGACTGGGTTTGCATGGTTCCACATAGGTCTGTGTGAACAAGTTCAAGATGTTCTTTGGCTCTATTTGTAAAAGGGGGAAAGTTGTCCCTTTGGTGTTTCCCTAAAATACAGTCTTCACAAGAGCTTGACTGTTCATTCATGACTAGTAATCTTTTGACCATGGATTGTTTTTGCAGATGAGGGAGACTCTGCAAGGGTATATGACCATACCTACAATGCCACAACCAGGTTTTGTCTTTACCTAAGACAGTATGAGCATATGACTATGATAGGATAACACTCCTCAGGTTGAGTGGGGAAATTCTATTCTTGGTCATTTCTACTTTGGCTAGGAGTCTTCTACTAGGAGCTTTATCATAGACAACACAGTAGGAATCAATGAACCTAACATCATACTTATTCTGAATCAGTTGACCCACACTGATCAGATTGGCCTTAAGATTTGGAACATAGAATACATCATTTATGTACTTCTTCTCATTCTGTTTGGTAAGTATAGGAACAGTACCTTTTCCTTGAGCTGGAATGAGATGATGATCACCTAGTTTGATCTTTGAATCAATAGATCAATCTATATCATAAAATAATAATTTGTTACCTATCATATGATTGTTGCATCCACTGTCTAACAACCACACATCTAATTGATGTTCTTCTTCAGTCACCTGGTATGACAAAAACATAACTTCTGACAAATGTTCTTCAACATTAGAGACATGTGCTATGCCATTGTTCTGATATGCTTGCTTCTTTCTGCAGTCACGTTCATAATGGCCATATTTCTTGTAGTAGTTACACTGAACATTGGACCTATTAGTCCATATCTTGCCTCCTCTTCGTCTCTGGTTTTGAGGGTTATGACTATGCTCACAGTGATATGTGTGTTCATGGTGTTCACGGGAAATTCTATCCTCTGTGGAATTAGAACTCCTTCCTCTTCTGCCTCGTCCTCTACCTCCTCAACCTCGACCTCTCTTGAAAGAAGTCTGAGTGCTAAATGCATGAGATAGAGACTCGTCTTCCTGACTGAGTCTAGCTTCATGAGACAAAAGGGATCCTATTAACTCTTCTAGAGTAAACGTCGACAAATCCTTAGATTCTTCTATGGTTGTAACCACCATAGAGAATTTTTTAGTGAGGCATCGAAGTACCTTTTCAACAATACCCTTCTGCTCTAGGGCTTCACCATAGGTTTGGAATTGTGTGACAATCCCAGAAACCCTAGTCATAAACTGATCGACAGTCTCTGTGTCTCTCATCTTAAGACTTTCAAATTGGAGTTGAAGGGTTTGGAGTCTTATCGTTTCGACTCGATCTGTACCTTTGTATGTATATTGGAGAAGATTCCATGCCTGATGTGTGGTTGTAGCTCCAGCGATCGCTAAGAAAATGGACTCCTCAATGCAACTTTGGATCAACCACTTCGAAGTGATATCCTGATCTCTACTTTCGTTGAGGGCCTTCTTATTTTCATTCATCATCGCAGCGAGAGTAGCTGTCGTCAGTTCCATGAACTCCTTTTTTACCATGTCCCAACACTTGTTGAGCTGTAAAAAGGTCTGCATCTTGATAGACCAGAACTCATAGTTTGTGTCATTCAGCATTGGACCTGAGATTGGCTTCATGTTCAATCTTGCCATGGATTATGAAAACTGTTAAACTAAACATCGCAAGCTTCTAACTAACACAAGGTGCCTCCACGATATGCCAGATAAAAAATCTACAAGGAAAGGCACATCATCACAATTTCCCTTCTAGCAAGGTGAGACAGTGTCGCAGTTTGTCTTCAGGCAAGGTGAGACACTGTCGTGGTTTGTCTTCAGGCAAGGTGCGACACTGTCGCAGTTTTCCTTCCGGAAGGGTGAGACATCTCGCAGTTTCTCTTCAGGCAGGGTGAGACAGTGTCGTAGTTTCTCTTCAGGCAAGGTGAGACAACTCAGGGGTCGTCGGAGTTTTCCTTCAGGCAGGGTGTGACAGCCTCTTTTTAGTGGGTTTTTTGAAGTACCCTTCGTCGGATCATGGGCAATAAAAAAAATGTCACAAACCGATTGTTTTGTCTCTGCCCCATGCTGCAACTTCTAGTCATGTGTGTGTGCTCTCAAGTTTTTGAAAAGGCTTACCCAAAAACAAGATCTAAGGATCAAGTCGTCAGCTCTGATACCATGATAAAGTTTGCAATACACAGAACATAAAGAGAAAAAACACAAAGGGCATATTGATTGCCTTCTCATTATTAAACACACATATATATAGCTTCTCATAAGACTCAAAACAATTGGCTAATACTATGGACCAGTGAATACCATGGGTCAACTAATGTCTTAATCAACAACTAACTCAACTAACTTAGGACCATTGACTCAACTAACTAACCAACTTGGACATGAGATTACAACTCTTAACATGTAGAAGTACAATGCTGGTTTTCAAATAACCCTAGAGGCCTCTATTAGGTTAATCATTTCTAGCATGATCCTCGTTCCATGTAGAAATCCATGATTCTAATTAAGCTCATTGTCTGTCTTGTCTCTCTGTAACTTGTATTGTATTGGACTGACTTGCTTGTTGGCTTATATATTTCCATTAAGGCAGTTTGTTTGTATTCCACTCCCATCATAAACAATATTTGCAATACATTTTGTTTGTCTTCTACTCCCAAACAATTTTCTATCCCTCTGAGGGCAATGCATTTTTTACTAACAATAGAGTATCTTCTCATGACGTTTTGAGGTCAAGGAATAAGACTATTAGGCAGGCACACAAAGTTGCTCCCCAAAACCATTGCAAGGAGGATGTGCTAGCAGTATTAAAACAACTACACACATGCACCTAAGGTAGCGCGCATGCGCTGCTAGGTTCGGTACCAAACCGAGGTGCGCGCACTTAGGCTCCTGTTAAAAAAAAACAAAGCCGAATGTTCCCATTCTACTCATTGGAGTCGAGCATGACTTCCCCTCTGCATGCGCGTGACTACAAGCACCAAAAGAGGCCATTTCCACTCCAAAACCCACCAAATCAATCCATCAACTCATCAACACATCCATTAGATAGGTAAATTCAAATTTTTTTCTCATTTTATTCATTCTTTGTGTCAATTTTTTTTTTTTTAATTAAATTGTTAATAATTCCCAAAATTTTAAAACAATGGACCAATTTTCAATTGCAGATTGTAAACCAAGACAATGAGTGAACAAAGTATTAACCCGGAGTCCGGTGGAACACAAGAAAAGCCAAACCTTGGACCCAATGCCGAAGAAAACCGTCAACAAAATCCAAATGCCAAAGAAAATCAAAACCCCCTACCAAATGTTGAACAAGATGACCTTAACCATTATGTAAATGAAATGAGAGTGCACACTCGAGAACTAAGAAACACGGGGGAACCATCTTGAGTGTCTCTTTCCACGTTAATTGAGAGATCAATTGACTTCCTCATCCATGCACATCTCCAATTGATCGACATGACTGAATATAGAGCTAGGATGCGGGAGTATTACTCCACGGGCATTTTCAAGGAAGCAATACAAGATTTGAATATTACAAAGGCCCAATTATATAGTGTGTTCACCGATCCAAGAACACAACAACCACCCAACACTAGAAAGCCACGTGTCTGCATGGATTGGTGTCATTACCAACCATGGAGGGACAATTGGATGCATAGGTGGTTCATGGTGTATGATAAACCTCTCTGCAATAATAGGGAGGTTCCATAGTACTTCCTTCAGCAACTATGGGCTGAGTTTATGCTTAGTTTACATGTCAACTATTTTTACATAATCGAGTTCCAGGGTGTTGGGCATAGCTCTGTCCAAGATCAACCTGTTTCTAGAAGGAACCCACTGAGAAGGCCACTATCTCCTAGGAGCAACCCCAACCCCTCTCCCCAGCCACCTTAGTTACCCCACAGACTTGATCAGATCAAGGAGGCAGTGATGAATGTTGCACGTGGACTCCTCATACACACCTCCTTTGTTGCAGCGACTACAGTGGAGAGGTCAGTTGACCTTGATAGAGATCCAGGTGCAGGGCCTTCATGACAGGGCCAAGATAGACCTATGACTGGTGGTAGCCATGTTGGGCATTTCAGTTTAACGGGGACAATGCCACATCTTTGTCTCCATTGCGGGCACACTTGCCCTAGCCCGATCGAGGGCTGTTATATGGATCGGGTCAGCAATTTTTTAATGTGTTTTCAATCATCACTTGATAACTTGTAAAGCATTTTTAAAGTATTTTTGTTTGACTTAAACTATTATTTCAATGTACAGTTATTCAGAGCTGAGACACCAACATGGGAGAACGTAGGATCTCCCAAGCTCGATGTAGCAATGGTAGCTGCAACTAAAATTGCAACACCTCACACGGAGGTATTTTCAATACCTCACACAATATTTATATTACTTAAGTAATTATATTTACAGCATACATGTTGATAGTTCGTACAATGTTTTTGAATATCTTGATTTCCTAAATAATGACTTGTTTAACATGTTCATAACATGCATGTATTTTGGTGTCCACAAGTGTTGCTTGAATACAGTGATCAACCATCCCCGCCAGGGATTAGCAGATCACCATATACACAAGTACAATGTGTAGTTAAAAGCACGCTTTTAATTTGAATTGTTACGACTTACTATGGTTTAATTTATTGTTTGTTTACTAAATTGTGATATTACAAATGTATATGTAGGTGCCACCAACAGCTGCAGATCCCGATTTCAGTCCCATGTTTCCACCCTCTCCCATGAATCCCCCCCCCGTCACTTCCATCTAGACCCCTCCCTCCATCCACCCCCTCCCTTCCATCTAGCCTCCCCTCTCCGGCCATACTCCCCCATCCATCCATCCTCCCCTACTCATCCACGCCCCCTCATCTATACATCCTCCCCAATTTATCCACGCCCTTTGTATATCCATCCTCCCCCATTCATCCACGCCCCCCCTTCCTTCCAGCTTCCTTTCTTCATCCACAACCTCCCTTCTGTCCACCTCCTCCTTTTATGCAGTACTGCCCTCCCATGCACCATCCCTCAACATCCCCCCTAGCCCTTTTTTTTCAGTAGCCTCTATCGTACAACCGGCAGGGGTTCATCGTCAACGATGTCCTCCTCCACCCCATACCACCATGTCTTCTCCCACCATATATTCCCCACCTCCAGCCACTATTGTGGCATCTACTCTTCCAATATCATCAACTGTATCTCCAGTGGTTGCACCTATAGTGGATATAACTACTTCTCTGCCCCCTCCCCCCATGACTACATCGGAGCTGGTTGTCCAGCCATCTACTCCACCTACTTGCCCAGAAGCCCAACCATGTCCATTGTCGGAGGTGTTCACGATGAGAATCAAGCTAATTTATGAAAATATTTTGATGCATTAACAAAAATTAATTTAAGCAATTATTACTTTTCAATGAAATGATTGTTGTAAATGTTGTAGGCTGGAATTGCTAAGAGGCTCCATAGATCCAGACACCCGCCTCACATTTCCCACTCGCATCAGAGGTGATTTATTTAAGATTCGAATTCTACATTTTTTTTATAAATGTGGTAAATGTCGCAAATGCTTGAAAATGATGGTATCTTATATCATTTGTTCCAAATCCCGGAGATACGGTCTACTCCTAGACAGAACAAGAGCCGAGGTACTAGTATCTTGAAGAGTAGGAAGATCAAATTTGGAGATGTGCCTGGGAGTGACGGTGGTGGTCACAATGCTTGACACACCATGTTATGTACATTATCCATGATGTGGCACTTTTGTGCACGAGTTTCCATGTACTTTGTATCTACGGCACAAGTTGCCATGTATTTTGGATCTACGACATGAGTTGTCGCATTTTCTATAGGGCAAGAGTTGCCATTGTATGTACATTGGGAACCATGTTCCACTATTTGCTAGAAATTGTATATGTTTGGATGAGTTTTGTAGCCTTGATGTACATGGATTTTCAGTTATGTGATTTATATCGATGTTGTCTATATTAGTATCTTGTTGTCTCGTGTTGTGTGTATCATGATGTCATGTTGTCTAAATTTGGTTTTTACTTCTATCCGTCCATGGCATGCAATCTTAAGTTTTGGTACCAATGATGTCCATGCATTAGTTGATAATGTGAATCAACCTGAACCTTACCTAGATCTTAGAAGAGAAGTTGGATATCATAGTTCAGCTTGGTTTATCTTTCCACATGTAAAAGCTTGTAATGGTATCTATGTTAAGAAAACATTATAAACATAGGCTAACTCAAACAAAATCATGTGTGAGAATCAATCTAAAAACAAACAGAATAAATGGATGGACAAATCACACCTCAAGGCACATAAGATATATATTGGGAACTTGAGTACTAGGAAAATGATATACTTAAAAATAGACAATGTCCATTGTTGTCAAAAGGTTAAAATGAGATCCAACATAATTTTTAATAGCTCTACATAATGAGATCCAAAATGTCCATACTCTACATAATGAAATGTCATCACTAGTATTTATATTGACCATTTCGTCTACTTAAGATCATGCAACAAATTAATAACCAACTAATCATTTCTTAATCAATTGTCACCATACAAATAGGACAACCTTGAGCACAATGTATAGCTAGCTCATTAATTTTCACTCACAGATATAGCCACCTTTGATTTGATTACCATCACATACACTACCATTTACAATTAGGACTTCCTTAATTTATCATTATGTGATAGCGATCTCATATTATGTACACACGTTGACTTAAACACATAGTTTGCATTACAATAAATGACTACTATGAGGTTTATGTTTTAGGCTATATCCACCTCAACACACCAACTTGTTACCCCAATACCCCAAATGCTTTTGAATTCTGTCTGGAAGGGATTGAGGGGTATTAGGACATCATAATTCATGTATTGGACACTCAGACACTTGTTAAAGACATTTAGGACTTGCATTACATCAATGGAGTTACAAATACACCCTCATCAAGTTGCATGCATCCATTAGTGCGCCATCAACACTAGAACATGTAAGCATTACTACATGTTGGACTAAGCTTTACTAATGTTATGATAATATTAGGTTTGCCATCCATTGAGAAGGTTTCCATAGGTCTGCATATCCACCATATAAAATCTTCATGGTACAACCAATTTCAAACCATTAGGTTTCTAAATTAGGTATCTAGTGCTAGGTACAACAGTTTTCTAGTTGTATGCACCCTTGCTATATAGATGAGAAACTATGCATATATGTGTATAGTGATTTGGATTCAAATGTATACACATGAATATATGTGTACAATGAAAATGATTTAATTTTTATATGTATTATAATTTAGGGCTAGATCTTAGGCTACATAAAAGGGTTTCTTTGTGATTAGAATACAAACTAGGGTTTACGCTAGCAACTAGGGTTTTTAGGCTAGGCTCTCGTGTTTCTAGGCTAGGATCCAAGCTCTAGGGTCACCATCTAGAAAGCTTGTGTAGTTACATATAAAAGAGAATTGTTAATGTAGCTACACATGGATCGTTCTTTGTGTGTTAGGGCAATTCCCGTCTAGAGAGCTTGTGTAGTGATTCAAGGACTTGTCCATGGCTCATGTGCATGCAAATATTCGTTTAGGTCCTAATAACCTTTATATTTTTTAATCACCATTTATGTGTATGAATATGTAGATATATCTTGGATAATGACACACATTGGTAATACTACTTATGACACATATTGTATAATGGATGCATACATGCATATATGTTGTGTGAGAATGAGACTATTTAGTGGTGGGGAAGTAAATTGGAAAATTACATGAGAAATTATGCAAGAAGGAATCAACTAACTATTGAACACGCTATGGCATGATTTTTTATAATCACTCATGTGTTAGGATATTCCTATACTCCATCTTAGTCCCACCAGTATTTTGATCATTTACATTTTCAGTCATGCATGCACCTTTAGGGTTTGCATGCATTCTAGGGTTTTCATGCATCCCAGTCATCAATCCAGCACCTATCCATCAGTTAGACAGCTCCCAGGAGCTTCTCACTATTCAGTTTTAGCCCTCCAATTTCTTAATGCTCCCTTCTTCCTTGATTTTAGCGAGCAACTCGCCCTTCTTCACCTACCAGTCCAGTTGTCTTCAGTTTACACTCAGTTACAGGTAGTTACACTCAATTACACTCAGTTACGCCTACCAGAGTTAGTTTGACAGATGGTTGACAATTACTTGAGCATTGATGATTCCACTGATGATGATGAAGACTTCCAGTTGTGCTCCGATGATCATGAGGACACCTAGTTGTGCTCCGATGACACTCTATTGATCTTATGATCACTCTGAGAGGCTAATTCGAATTGCCACCTTAGGCATTTGAATCCTCTCTACCATTATACTATTTATTTGTCCATATTGTGATTAATTAACTAGTGTGTGTGAAGTATTATTGCTTCTATCTGAGTTTTATTGTACCATATTATTCTGTTGCTCATTATACTGTATTGTTCACTCTTCTTCTATTTTCCTGCTTAATCATAATTACTCTTGTGAGGTATACATCATCTCTTAGATCTGCTGTGAGGATTTTCACATGGTATCAGAGCATGTTGAGAGTATTGTTTATCTCCATTCTTGATAGTTTTTTGTAGGTTATTACCAAGATTTCGAGTGCAGCAGTTGCAACAATTTATGCATTTTTGCAACAGTAGCAGTTGCAGTTATTCTATATTGTTTTTGCAAGTCTTCTACAGCTTCAATGAATTCAAATGAAATCACTCCTCTTTCTCCTTTCTCTCCTCTTAGCTATGATGATTGGAAACCAAAAATGATAGCATACTTGAAGAGCCATGATCTCTTTGACTATTGTTTTGAAAGAGAGTTCGAATCTTCTGAAGAGAAGATTGATTGGTTAAATAAAGTTGATGAAGCCTTTGGATCAATGTTGGATGCTATGTCTGATTCGATGTTATATGAACTCCCTGATTTTTCATCACCAAAAGAGCTATGGGCTCACCTGGATGAAATATTTGGTAGAGAGAATGAAGGACTTGGTCCCAACCCATTCGAAAGCAAACAAAGTGATGCATTCGCTCATCTTGATGGTATCTCAGATCATGAACTAGTATCATCTCATATTGAAGTTGTTGACAAAGAACTTGCAGATTCTCCACTTATGATCAAACTTTCTTCTCTTTCTGTGCCAACTCACACTCTAGATATTGCAGAAGGTCCTAAATCCTCTCTTGCACCAAAGTCTATTGGTTTGCATCATGAGCACATGATTATTTTGGAGGTAAAATCAGCTATTGGAGGTAATGCATTCACTCCTCTCAAGCAATCATCTCTTTTATACTACTATATGATCATTAATTCATGCTTTCAGAAGGTTATTGAAGATTATGGCCATTGCCATTTGCTTGGGATAAATTCTCATGCAATTACTGGTTTTGATCTCACCTCTCATGGTTCAAAGGAGATCTCAAGAAACCATGATTCAAGTCTTGGATCTAATTTGGATTCTAAGCAATTACTACTTGGGATAATTTAGCATGCATATGATAGTTTTGATCTCACCCCTGCTAGTTCAAAGGAGATCTCAAGAAACTGTTTTTTAAGTCTTAAATCTGATTTTGATTTCAAGCAAACATGTAATAGTTATTTTTGGCATAATCTCACCCATGGTGGTCCGAAGGAGAAGACAAAAGACTATATACACTTTCACAGATTTGATCCTACCTCAGCTGATTCAAATCACAGGTTCAAGGATCATTCTCATACTGTTGGATTTGTTCTCATCACATTCGATTTGAAGAGCAAGTACAAGCACATGCTTTTTCAGCATGATCCACTTCCTCCCAAGAAGAAGATACCTCCAGACATATGACCAAGCATCACACCTGCATGCGTTTGGAGCATTTATTTTTGTGTGTGCCTTACAGTCTATTTTTTGATGAGGGGGTATGTTTCCCATGAAATTTTCCCACTTCCTTGGTTTATTGATTGTTATTATTCATTGTATTGGGTGACCTTTGGTCTTAGTTACCAGGCCTAGGATGGATTAAGGGGGGGTGTTAGGATATTCCTATACTCCATCCTAGCCCCACCAGTATTTTGATCATTTACATTTTCAGTCATGCATGCACCTTTAGGGTTTGCATGCATTCTATGGTTTGCATGCATCTCAGTCATCAGTCCATCACCTAGCCCTCAGTTAGCCAGCCCCCAGGAGCTTCTCACTATTCACTTTTAGCCCTCTAGTTGCTTAATGCGCCCTTCTTCCTTGATTTTAGGGAGAAACTCGCCCTTCTTCACCTACTAGTCCAGTTGTCTTCAGTTTACACTCAGTTACACTTAGTTACAGTCAGTTACAGTCAGTTACACTCAGTTACACCTACCAGAGTTAGTTTGACTGATGGTTGACAGTTACTTGAGCATTGATGACTCCACTGATGATGATGAAGACTTCCAGTTGTGCTCTGATGATCATGAGGATACCTAGTTGTGCTCCGATTATCATGAGGATACCTAGTTGTGCTCCGATGACACTCTATTGATCTTATGATCACTCTAAGAGGCTAATTCGAATTACCACCTTAGGCATTCGAATCCTCTCTACGATTGTACTATTTATTTGTCCATATTGTGATTAATTAACTAGTGTGTGTGAAGTATTATTGCTTCTATCTGAGTTATACTATACCATATTATTATGTTGCTCATTATACTATATTGCTCACTCTTCTTCTATTTGCTTGCTTAATCATGATTACTCTTGTGAGGTATACATCATCTCTTAGATCTGCTGTGAGGATTTTCACATCATGAGAGGTTCTTAGAGTCAAATACATTGGATATAAATAAATTCCTCGTGATAAATAATACATGACCATAGAAGAAGATTGAAATTTGAGGTCAAAAATCATTAATGAAGGTAGAATGAACTTGGATAGATACATTGGGAAAATTTTAGATGAATGCCTAGAGCTCTACACACAAGTAGAAATAATTAAATAGCTATTTGAGAGCACCACCTTAGACCAAGCCACACCATTAATATAAAATGTACATCACCATCATCATCATCATCATCATCAACGTATTCATTATCATCATCATCATCATCACCATCTTCATCATCATTGTCATCTCCAGGTTCGTCATCAACATATCCATCATCATCATCTTCTTCATCATCATCTTCATCACCATCACCATCACCATCACCATCATCATCAACGTCTTCATCATCATCACCATCTTCATCATCATCACCATCTTCATCATCATTGTCATCTATAGGTTCCTCATCAACATCTCCATCATCATCATATTCTTCATCATCATCATCATCATCTTGATCATGATCACCATCATGATCAATGTCTTCATCATCATCACCATCTTCATCATCATTGTCTTCGTTAGGCTCCTCATCAACATCTCCATCATCATCATCTTCTTCATCATCATCATCTTCATCACCATCACCATCATCATCAATGTCTTTATCATCACCACCATATTCATCATCATTTTCATCTCTAGGCTCCTCATCAACATCTCCATCATCATCATCTTCTTCATCATCATCATCTTCATCTTCATCACCATCACCATCACCATCACCATCACCATCACCATCATCATCAATGTCTTCATCATCATCATCATCTTCATCATCATTGTCACCTCTAGGTTCCTCATCAACATCATCATCTTCATCATCATTGTCACCTCTAGGTTCCTCATCAACATCTCCATCATCACATCTTCTTCGTCATCATCATCATCATCTTCATCACCATCACCATCATCATCAACGTCTTCATCATCATCACCATCTTTATCATCATTGTCATCTCTAGGTTCCTCATCAACATCTCCATCATCATCATATTCTTCATCATCATCATCATCATCTTCATCACCATCATCATCATCATCAAGGTGTCCCTGAATGGCCCTGGGGTGCCTGACTAAAATGCCCGTAGCACCCAAACAGTGGCTCCGTTTTCCAATTCATCGATTCTGGTGGGTTAAGGACACTGGGTTTCAGCTAGGGGACCCCCCACACTGTGCCTCGAAGACCAGAAAGTGATGTCAATGAGCCATCTCCAGAGCTAGGATTTTGCTTAGTGAGGGCCATTATAAATTCGCTCCAGGGAGCCATTTCTCGTCCGGAGGCCCCTGGGCATGCGTGGCCACCATGGACAGGTCCACAATGGCCATGTGGACTTGTGGGAGCTGATGGAATCCAAGTCCGCTCGTCGATTTGGGTTCCATGGCCCTGGAGCAAATACTCAAGGTGTCCCTGAATGGCCCCGAAGTGCCTGACTAGAATGCTTGTAGCACCCAAACTGTGGCTCCATTCGCAAATCCATCAATACCGATGGGTCTGGGACATCGAGTTTCAGCTAGGGGACCCCCCACACCGTGCCTCGAAGACCCAGAAGTAGTGCTAATGAACCATCTCTGTAGGTAGGGTTTTGCTCAGTGAGGGCCATTCCAAATTCGCTCAAGGGGGCGATTTCTCGTCTGGAAGCCCCCAGGTGTGCATGGCCATCGTGGACAGGTCCATAATGGCTACATGGACTTGTGGGAGCTGAAGAAATCCAATTCTGCTCATCGGTTTGGGTTTTGTGGCCTTAGAGGAAATCCTCAAGGTGTCTCGGAATAGCCCTGGGGTGTCCTACTAGAATACTGGTAGCACCCAAACCATGGCTCCATTTGTGAATCCATCATTTCCAGTGGGTCTGGGGCACCAAGTTTCAGCTAGTGGCCCCCCCACACCATGCCTCGAAGACTTGGAAGCAGTACGAGCCATCTCCAGAGCTAGGTTTTTGCTCAGTGAGGGCCATTCCAAATTCGCTCAAGGGGTCCATTTATCATCCGAAGGCCCTGGGCATGCGTGGCCACCATGGATAGGTACACAATGGCCTTGTGGACTTGTGGGAGCCGACGAAATCCAAGTCCGCTCGTCGGTTTGGGTTCCTTGGCCCCAGAGCAAATCCTCAAGGTGTCCCACAATGGCTCTGGGGTGTGCGACTAGAATGCCCGTAGCACCCAAACCGTGGCTCCATTCGTGAATCCATCGATTCTGGTGGGTCCGAGACACTGGGTTTTAGCTAGGCCCCCCACCACACTATGCCTCGAAGACCCAAAAGCAGTGCAAATGATCCATCTCTAAAGCTAGGGTTTTGCTTAGTGAGGACCATTCCAAATTCACTCAAGGGGGCAATTTCTCTTTCGGAGGCCCCCAAACATGCATCTCCACCATGGCCATCGTGATGAGTAAGGGGGGGATGAGGACGATGATGATGATGATGCGAGTAGGTTTTGATGATGATGGGGGAGAGGAGGACGATGATGATGATGAGGATGATGGTGATGATGATGAAGATGATGATGATCATCATCATCATCGTGATCATCATCTTCATCATCATCATCTTCATCACCATCATCATCATCTTCACCATCATTATCATCCTCATCACCATCATCATCACCATCATGATGGTGATGCAGAAGATGATGATGATGGAAATGTTGATGAGGAAGGGGGAGATGACAATGATGATGAGGAGGAGAATGATGATGATGATGATGATGACGATGATGATAATGATGATGAGGAGGAGAATGATGATGATGATGATGATGGCGATGCTGATGAAGATGATGATGATGACTATGATGAATGAGTTGAGGATGATGGTGAAGATGATGATGAGGATGATTGTGATGATGATGATGGTGATGATGATGATTATGATGATGATGATGATGATCATCATGATCATCATCTTCATTATCATCGTCATCATCACCATGATCATCATCATCCTCATCACCATCACCATCACCATCACCATCACCATCACCATGGTGATGCAGATGATGATGACGATGGTGAAGATGGTGATGATGATGGAGATGTTGATGAGGAAGGGGGAGATGGCAATGATGATGATGAGGAGAATGATTATGATGATGATGATGATTCGAAGGATGATGATGATGGTGATGATGAAGAGGAGGACGATGATGATGAGGATGAGGATGATGGTGATGAGGATGATGACAATGATGGTGATGATGATGACATGATGATGATGAGGATGATGATGATGATGGTGATGAGGATGATGGTGATGATGATGATGATGAATATGGTGATGAGGATGATGATGATGGTGATGGTGATAATGATGAAGATGTTGATGATGATGACGATGGTGATGTAGATGATGATGATGATGATGATGATGAAGATGATGATGATGATGGAGATGTTGATGATGAAGGGGGAGATGACAATGATGATGAAGAGGAGAACGATGATGATGATGATGGTTAGGATGATGATGATAATGATGGTGATGATGAAGAGGATGACGACGATGATGATGATGAGGATGATTGTGATGAGGACAATGAAGGTAATGGTGGTGGTGATGATGATGATGATGATGATGATGACGACGATGGTGATGATGAAGATGAAGATGATGATGATGATGATGATGGAGATGTTGATGAGGAAGGGGGAGATGACAATGATGATGAAAAGGATGACGATGATGATGAGGATGATCGTGATGATAATGAAGATGATCATGATGATCATCATCATTATCATCTTCATCACTAGATGATCATCATCATCCTCATCCATCATCATAATCATCATCATAACCATCATCATCACCATCACCATCACCATCACGATGGTGATGCAGATGATGATGATGATGATTATGAAGATGATGATGATGATGGAGATGTTGATGAGGAAGGGGGAGATGACAATGATGATGATGATGATGATGATGATGATGATGGAGATGTTGATGAGGAAGGGGGAGATGACAATGATGATGAAGAGGAAAACAATGATGATGATGATGAGGATGACAATGATGATGAGGATGATGATGATGAAGATGTTGATGATGATGATGATGTTGATGAATATGATTATGATGATGATTATGAAAAAGATAATGATGATGGATATGTTCATGATCATCATGAACATATCCATGATGATGACATGCTCATGCACTTCATCTCCTCCCTTCATAGGGAAGCTTTAAGACATGCTCATGCACCTCATCATCATCGTTATCATGATGGTGATGATGATGATGATGATGACGATGGTGGTGGTGATGATGATGATAATGATGATGATGATGGAGATGTTGATGAGGAAGGGGGAGATGACAATGAAGATGGATATGTTCATGATGATGATGATGGCGATCATCAACATCATAACCATCATGAACATCTGCATCATCATTGTCATCTCCCCCTTTCTCTTCAACATCTCCGTCATCATCATCTTCATCATCATCATCATCATCATCATATTCAACGCCATCACCTCACCATCACCATCACCATCACCATCACCATCATCATCATCAACATCTCCAACATCATTGTCATCTCCCCCTTCCTCATCAACATCTCCATCATCATCATCATCTTCCTCCTCATCATCGTCATCATCATCATCATCCTCATCATCACCATCATCGTCCTCCTCGTCATCTTCTTCATCATCATCATCATCATCATAATCATCCTCATCATCATAATCATCCTCATCACCATCATCATAAACACCGTCATCATCAGCATCATCACCATCATCATCATCATCCTCACCATCATCATCCTCATCACGATCATCCTCATCATGATCATCCTCATCATCCTCATCCTCCTCCTCCTCTTCATCATCATTGTCATCCCCCCTTCCCCATCAACATCTCCATCATCATCGTCATCATCATCATCATCCTCGTCACCATCATCATCATCACCATCATCACCATCATCCTCAACATCATCATCCTCATCACCATCATCCTCATCCTCCTCATCATCGTTGTCCTCCTTCATAATCATTGTCATCTCCCCCTTCCTCATCAACATATCCATCATCATCATCATCTTCATCATCATCAACATCATCTTCATCACCACTGTCATTATCATCAACATCACCATCGACATCATCATCATCAATTCATCATGATGATGACGATGGTGATGATGATGGTGATGATGATGGTGATGATGATGAAGATGTTGATGATGATGACAATGGTGATGAGGATGATGATGATGAAGAAGAAAATGATGATTATGGATATGTTGATGAGGAAGGGGGAGATGACAATGATGATGAAGAGGAGGACGATGATGAGGATGATGAGGAGGATGATGATGATGGAGATGTTGATGAGGAAGGGGGAGATGACAATGATGATGAAGATGTTGATGAAGATGTTGATGATGATGATGATGGTGATGATGATGATGATGGTGATGATGATGATGGTGATGATGATGAAAATGTTGAGGATGATGACGATGGTGATGAATATGATGATGATGATGATGATGATGATGATTATGGTGATGGAGAAGTTGATGAGGAAGGGGGAGATGACAATGATGATGAGGACTAGGAGGAGGACAATGATGAGGAGGAGGATTATGGTGATGATGATGAAGAAAATCATCATCATCATGGTCATCATCTTTTTCGTCATCATCATCATCATCATTATCATCATCATCTTCATCACCATCATCATCATCATCCTCATCATCATCTTCATCATAATCATCATCATCATCATCATCTTCACCACCATCTTCATCATCATCATCATCTTCATCATTATCATCACCATCACCATCATCATCAACACTGTCATCATCAGCATCATCAGCATCATCATCATCATCCTCACCATCATCATCCTCATCACCATCATCCTCATCATCATCATCATCATCGTCCTCCTCTTCATCATCATTGTCATCCCCCCTTCTCCATCAACATCTCCATCATCATCGTCATCACCATCATCACCATTACCATCATCATCCTCATCACCATCACCATCATCCTCATCCTCATCCTCATCATCATCCTCCTCTTCATAATCATTGTCATCTCTCCCTTCCTCATCAACATATCCATCATCATCATCTTTTTCAACATCATCCTCATCACCACTGTCATTATCATCAACATCTTCATCATCATCACCATCATCATCAAGTCATCATGATAATGATGATGGTAATGACGATGGTGATGATGATGAAGATGTTGATGATGATGACAATGGTCATGAGGATGATGATGATGATGATGAAGAAAATGATGATTATGGATATGTTGATGAGGAAGGGGGAGATCTGACAATGATGATAAAGAGGAGGACGATGATGATGAGGAGGAGGATGATGATGATGATGATGGAGATGTTGATGAGGAAGGGGGAGATGACAATGATGATGAAGATGTTGATGATGATGATGATGGTGATGATGATGATGAAGATGTTGAGAATGATGACGATGGTGATGAAGATGATGATTATGATGATGGAGAAGTTAATGAGGAAGGGGGAGATGACAATGATGAGGAGGAGGAGGACGATGATGATGATGAGGACGATGGTGATGATGATGAAGAAAATCATCATCATCATGGTCATCATCTTCATCGTCATCATCAACATCATCATCATCATCATATTCATCACCATCATCCTCATCATCATCATCATCTTCATCATAATCATCATCATCTGCATCACCATCGCGATGGTGATGCACATGATGATGATGATAATGAAGATGATGATGATGATGATGATGAAGATGTTAATGAGGAGGCGGGAGATGACAATGATGATGAAGAGGAGAACGATGATGATGATGAGAAGGATGATGATGGTGGTGGTGAGGATGATGATGATGATGGTGATGATGAAGAGGACGATGATGAGGATGATGGTGATGAGGATGATGATGGTGATGAGGATGATGATGATGACATGATGATGAGGATGATGGTGATGATGGTGATGATGATGAATATGATGATCATGATCATCATATTCATCACCATCGTCATCATCATCATCATCATCGTCATCACCATCATCATCATCATACTCATCACCACCATCATCATCATCATTGTCCTCCTCTTCATCATCACCATCATCATCATCATCCTCACCATCATCATTATCATCATGCTCCTCTTCATCATCATTGTCATCTCCCCCTTCCTTATCAACATCTCCATCATCATCATCATCGTCATCATCATCTTCATCATTATCATCATCTGCATCACCATCATCATCATCATCAACATATTCATAATCATCACCATCATTATCATCATCATCCTCACCATAACCATCCTCATCCTCATCATCATCGTTTTCCTCTTCATCATCATTTTCATCTCCCCCTTCCTCATCAACATATCCATCATCATCATCTTGTTCATCATCGAATTGAACTGAGGAGATTCAAACCTGTGACCTATGTCTAGTCCCAAGGATACCGCCTTCAAGCATAAGGTGCAGCTAACAATGGACGACACAAGTGTAGTTTATTATTGTTGGTTGTGGAGTCAAATCTTTTAGTCTCATAGATGATATTGTCTTAGCTATGCACCCCGGAGGACTGTACACCCATTTTTCATTTTTAGGGGTTCAGGGAAACGCCCCCAAATCACGGGGCTATGGGGGCAGCACCCCTGAGAAAAAAATTTGGGGCTGTTTTCGCTAGCTGTTTTGTGGGCCCGTGGTTTTTGGGTATCCCGTGGTATTTTTCCCATTGTATTTTCCCTATAAAAGAAATAATATTGTAATACGGCTAGGGTTGATGTATTAGGTTTTATGCATTGTAAAGATCTCTGAGATCGGCAGAGAGACTGTGAAACAGTGAAGAGGAAGTGCATCGGTTGTGCTGCAGGTTGTATCCCTTCACTTTGTTGGACGGAATAATAATAAGGACTGGCAACTTCAGTGTGGACGTAGCCCAAGTTGGGGTGAACCACGATATATCCGTGTCTCTCTTGTAATGCGTGTGTGATTATATTTACATTTCTGTTTATTGTTATTGCTCTGCGATCCTATTTTTCTAACAATTGGTATCAGAGCCAAAGGTCTATTTGGTAGATAAACCCATAGGAAGCTAAGGTTTTTGGTTCGAATGGGAGCAATGGTAGAAGAAGGAAAGTTTAAGGTCGAGAAGTTTAATAGCCAAAACTTCTAGTTATGGAAAATGCAAATGGAGGACTATCTGTACCAGAAGGATCTATTCCTACCATTGGGAGGAAGAGCAAAGCAGTTAGCAGCCATGAAGGACGAAGAATGGGAGGTTCTTGACAGAAAGACTCTGGAAACAATACGGCTGAGCCTGGCTTCGTCAGTGGCTTTCAATATATCAAAAGAAACGACAATGGAGGGTTTGATGAGTGCACTGGGTAAGCTGTATGAAAAAGCCTCGGCCTCCAACAAGGTATTTCTAATGAAGCGTTTATTTAATATGAAGATGTCTGAAGGTAGATCTGTTACTGATCATTTAAATGAGTTTAATACGGTTACAAATCAGCTAAGTTCTGTAAGTGTGAACTTTGATGATGAGGTTAGGGCTCTTCTGATCTTGTGTTCATTGCTAGAAAGCTGGTATAGCTTGGTCATGGCTGTAAGTAACTCTGTCTCTGGTTCAAACACCTTGAAATTTGATGATATTATTGGTGTTACTCTTAGCAAGGAAATGCGAAGAAAAAACACAGATGAGACATCAAGTAATGCATTGACCATGGAGAGCAGGGGAAGACAAAAGGAGAGAGGAAAGATCCAAGGTAATTGCAGCAACTCTAAAAGGGGCAGATCCAAGTCCAGACTGGGAAAGATAGAGTGTTGGAACTATGGAAAGAAAGGACATCTGAAGAAAGACTACAGATCTCTAAAGAAGAAAGGAAATGCATAGAAGGAAACTACCGAGGAAGCAAATGTAGCAGGTGATGTGTTACAGTATGCTTTTATTCTTACATTAGATAATACTAGTGATTATTGGGTAGTAGATTCAGGGGCTTCATGTCATGCTACACCCCATAGGAAATACTTTCATGATTATGTTCCAAGCGATTTTGGACATGTTTTAGTGGATGATGATGAGCCATGTAAAATTGTTGGAATGGGTAAGGTATGGATAAAAGTTAATAATGGAATTGATTGGCTATTGAAAGATGTTAGGCATATTCCTGCTAGGAAAAGAAATTTGATCTCAATAGGGTAGTTGGGAGATGGCGACTATCTATCTACATTTAGAGAAAAGTGGTGGAAGATCACTAAAGGATCAATGGTGATAGCAAAAGGAGATAGAGTAGGTACGTTGTATTTATGTCCTCATAATACTGACCATTCTATCTCTTTAGCTTCCATAAGAACAGATACAACATTGTGGCATCATAGGCTTGACCACATGAGTGAGAAAAGAATGCAGATTCTCCACTCAAGGAAGTTGCTGCCAGATTTGAAGCAGGTAAGTTTGGAATTCTGTGAAAACTGTGTTTATGGAAAACAAAAGAGAGTCAGATTTCTCAGGGTTGGGAAACGGAAAAAAAATGAAAAGTTAGAGCTAGTGCATACAGATGTATAGGGACCGGCTCAAGTACAATCTCTTGGTGGCTCTCATTATTATGTTACATTTATTGATGATGCAGCTAAGAAAACTTGGGTTTATTGCATTAGACATAAATCTGATGTGTTTGCTACTTTTAAGAAGTGGAAAGCTTTGGTTGAGAATGAGACAGGGAAAACGTTGAAGTGTCTCAGATATGATAATAGAGGTGAGTACTGCGGCAAGGAGTTTAATAGTTACTGTTCATACCATGGTATTCGTAGAGAGAAGACAGTCCCAGGAACACCATAAGAAAATGGTGTGTAAGAAAGGATGAACAGAATGATCATGGAGCATGCAAGGTGTATGAGACTGCATGCAGGGTTTCCCTTACAGTTTTGGGTGGATGTTATAAATACTGCTATTTATTTAATAAACAGAGGACCTTCAAGTACTTTGGATGGTGGTATTCCATAGGAGGCATGGATAGTTAAAAAATTAAACTACTCATTTCTGAGAACGTTTGGTTGTGAAGCATTTGTCCATATTGATAAAGAAAATAGAACAAAGCTTGAAGCTAAATCCAAGAAATGTACCTTTATTGGATATGGGGTTGATGAATTTGGTTATCGCTGATGGGATTATGAAAATAACAAAATCATCAAGAGTAGAGATGTGATATTCAATGAAAAGGTCATGTATAAAGATCAGTTGCAGGGAAAGAAACAGGAAAAGGAAACCACAAAGTACACAGTACTTAATGAAATTCAATAAAATGAAGTTCCAAAGGTGCCAGAAAATTAAGAACAACAGCAAGTACCTGAAACTCCTGCAACTATAAGAAGATCTACCAGGTTAAGCAGACTCCCTAAACGATACTCTCCTTCAATGTATTATTTATTGATGACTGATTCTGGTGAACTAGAATGTTATGAAGAAGCAATGTAGGTGGAAACTAGAAAGAAGTAGGAGAAGGGCATGAATGAGGAGATGGACTCATTGGTAGGAAACCAGACTTGGGATCTGGCTCAGTTGTCTGCTGGTAAAAAAGCATTACAGAACAAATGGATTTACAGGTTGAAGGAAGAAGAGGGAGGTAAGAAGCGGTACAAGGCCAAACTTGTTGTAAAGGGGTTTGCATAGAAGAAAGGTATTGATTTTGATGAAATTTTTTCTCCTGTTGTTAAGATGACTTCAATTAGGACTATCTTAAGTATAGTGGCGGTAGAAAAATTGCATCTTGAATAGTTAGATGTAAAAACAGCCTTTCTCCATGGAGATTTGGAGGAAGAGATATATATGCAGCAGCCACAAGTGTATGAGGTAAAGGTAAGGAGAACTTAGTATGCAGGTTGAAAAAGAGTTGGTATGGATTGAAACAAGCTCCAAGGCAGTGGTACTTAAAATTTGACAGGTTTATGACAAAACAAGGTTATAGTAGATGTCATTCTGACCACTGTGTTTATTTCAAGAAGCTAGACAATGAAAGATATATTATATTGTTATTGAATGTGGATGACATGCTTGTTGCAGGGTCTAACATGTAGGATATAAATGTACTCAAAAGGAAGTTAGCTAATTCATTTACAATGAAGGATTTGGGTGCTGCAAAGCAAATCCTTGGTATGAGAATAACCAGAGATAGGAAAAATCGCAAATTGACATTGTCTTAGGGTGAGTACATACAAAAGGTGTTGGAGAGGTTCAGAATGCAGAATGCAAAACCAGTTAGTACACCTTTGGCCGGCCATTTCAGTCTATGTAAGGAAATGTGTCCCAAGACACAGGAAGAGACAGATTACATGTCCAAGATTCCCTATCAATCATCAATTGACAGCTTAATGTATGCCATGGTGTGCACAAGACCAAATATTGCACATGCAGTGGGAGTTGTGAGGAGATATATGAACAATCTAGGTAAAGAACATTGGAGGGCAGTACAATGGATTCTCAAGTATTTGAGAGGTACCACCACTCAGGCATTATGTTTTGGAGGTTCAAACACTGTTCTACAGGGATATGTTGATGCAAATACGGTAGGTGATAAGGATAACAAGAGGAGCACCACAGGGTATGTATTTACTGTAGGTGGAACAACAGTAAGTTGGATTTCGAGGCTGCAAAAGGTTGTTGCACTTTCAACAATGGAAGCAGAGTATGTTGCTGTTACAAAGGCTAGTAAAGAGATGATTTGGTTGCAGAGGTTTATGGAGGAAGTGGGTAAGAAACAGAAGGATAGCAGGTTGTATAGTGACATCCAGAGTGTCATTCATCTTGCAAAGAACTCAGCATTCATTCCAGGACTAAACATATACAGCTCAAGTACCATTTCATACGCTCTGTTCTGGAAGATGAACTGTTGAAGCTGGAAAAGATACATACTAGCCAGAATCCTGCAGATATGTTCACAAAGGTAGTGACCAGAGAGAAACTGAGTTCTTGCTCAGTTTCAGTTGGCATTCTAGCATGAAAGTGAAGAGGAGAAATTTGCCAAGTCCAAGTCTAGCAAGTGCAGCAGCGGTGGAGTTGCTATGATCAGTCTCCAAGTGGGAGATTGTTTGTTGTGGAGCCAGATATTCCAGTCTCATAGATGATATTGTCTTAGCCGTGCACCCCAGAGGATTGTACACCCATTCTACATTTTTAGGGGTTCGGAGGCAATGCCCCCAAGAAAATTATTTGGGGTTGTTTTCGCCATCTTATTTGTGGGCCCATGGTTTTTGGGTATCCCGTGGTATTTTTCCCATTGTATTTTCCCTACAAAAGAAAAACATTGTAATATGGCTAGGGTTGATGTATTAGGTTTTATGCATTGTAAAGATCTCTGAGATTGGAAGAGATACGGTGAGACAGTGAAGAGGAAGTGCGGCGGTTGTGCTACAAGTTGTATCCCTTCACTTTGCTGAACGGAATAATAATAAGGACTGGCAACTTCAGTGTGGACGTAGCCCAAGTTGGGTTGAACCACGATATATTTGTATCTCTCTTGTAATGTGTGTGATTATATTTGCATTTATGTTTATTGTTATTGCTCTGCGATCCTATTTTTCTAACAATTACCACCCTATTATTTTTTTGCTGCAAATTATATGTTTTCTTTAATTTCATTTGTCAACTTTACGTGTCCCTGTGTATGTTTTATTTAATCTCCTTTGTCAACTTTATGTATCCCCTTGATAAAGAAAATTAAACAATGCGTGCACGCTCTTATACACATGTGCACGCAACTACGCGTGCTCGTATTTGCACGCACGCATCTCTGTATTCAAATTGTTTTTGGCGCCCTTGCAGGCTTGAAATTTACTTTGGATTGCCAAACCTTAAGGCTCGGTCTGATTTATGGCAGAACACATCAAATGTTGTAACTTCGTGTTTTCACACCTAGTTCCGCATATGCTCCACTGGTGCACTGCAGATGAAATTGCACACACTTGTCGAGCTCTGTGTGCAGATTCTAACTATATATTTTTTGAATAGATTTGTTGTTGTTTTCTATTTTGAATTCATTTTTAACCGCAATCATTTCAAATTTGTAAAAAACATAGGTCGTTTATTTGGCCTATAAGTTTTGATTGACTTACCTATTTCGAGAACGGAAAAGAACCCGCACAAGATTACAAGAATACCTACAAGCTAATTTTTTTTTTTTTGATTATTTTCAAACCATTATATGGTATACCAACACTTGACCATGTCGTTTTAAGGCTTTACTCACTTTTGTAATTTAAAAAATATATAAAATTAACTTTTAAAATTTTGGAAAAATAGCCCTGCACAAGATTAGTCTTGCCTACGCCTCTACATATTTTTTTCCTCATAAATTGACAATTTACATAACAAACATGTGTCTCAACTAAAACATGTGCATTATGTTTTAGAGAAAAAATAACATACCAATCTTAAAATAATGACATTTTGGGGTGGTTATACCACGTTTCCATAAATAAAAGTTATATATTTCGGAAGGTGATCAGTCATTCTAGGTTTCATCTTCTTACACCTAATTCGAAAAAGTTTTGTAGGTACCTCTAATAATTCATTTTAATGATAATATTTTTGTTTTTCCAGCATGTCATTGCAACTAATGTGTCATAATTGGGTATCATTACCTTGCACCAGCCCTATTATCTTTCAAAACACAGTCCACCAACTTGATACTTGGTTGAGGTAGTTTTATTAGATCTTCGAAGAACAAGAGAGACAAACAAAACTTCTCAGACACTTTCATCCCGTTAAACACTAGGCCGCGAAGCCTATCCGCCAATGATCCATTTGGTCCCTTGGCTCTTTCTAGAGAAGAAATATATTTCTCAATAGTCGTTGGAAAAATTGTATTTAGTAAATTGTTCCTCAGATTGGAACAATAATATATGCCAGGAAATATCTGATCCAAATCATCTTCATCTTCCCTAACACATTGAGTAACTGTAACATCTTGAAGTCATCTTCCCCAACACATTGAGTAACTGTAACATCTTGAAGTTGCTTCTCATCAAGTCGTTTCAATAAGTTAATGTTTCCCATATCGCTCCAAAGAAACAAATTCCATATCCATAAGGCCATAAGGTAGGTGCCGATCGTAGGTTGATGAATTAGAGGAGATGAATGGAGATCAATATCGAAGCTAGGATGGGTGTCTGCTGTTAAAGCTGGTACAACTAAACAACGCTATATGTTTAACATGCATGCTACTTACCTCTAGCCACAGAGTAATGCATGCTACTTACCAATGCACACAGTGCATTTCTTTTCAACTTCCTCTAGATTTTGAATTACAGAATCTCTGTATTTTAGTAGTAATCATTACAATAACCAATGCTTCATAAACACCAAAATCCCCTTCTCAATTTAACAAGGAATCGAGTCTCAAATTCAAACTTATTAAGATTTGAACCCCAATTTACCAGAGCATAATCATTCATGCGAATAGGGAATCTAACAAAAAAAACATTGCATTTGAGCACGATTCACCATTTGTACAACCTTTCCATTTCTCAAATGTATTCAATCATACTCAAAGATTTAATTGTTTTAAAATTCACTTACAAACACAGAGAGATAAACAGACTAAGGATTTCACCAATAGCGTCCACTCCTTCCCCCTTCTCTACGTCCTGCAGGCTTACATATAAAGAAAATTGTCATCAAACCAATCGTAACCCTTTCAATCACACAAACTACATAATTACTTTGAAATCTTTGACAAGATCATGTACATTTTTAGACAAATATGCAATCCGATTTTTTCATGCATTCAAAAGTTTAACTTGGAATCCTTATATCAGATAAGATGGCAGGCGTTTTTCCTTTCCCATTAAAACAAAAGACTATACATGCATAATATAAAATTACTATGGATTACTATGTCCCATTACTATGGATTACCATGTCCATCATTACTCGGTCCCATTACTATGGATTACCATGTCCATCATTTTAAGAACATAAAGTAGAGGGTTGAGATTTTGGTAACTAGTGCCAAGGAAAAATGAATGTTGGCCTTGAGACTAAAAAGAGGATGTAGTAGTAGGTATGGTCATTGTTGAATCTAAGCATTTTAGAGGATTATATTCCAAATATGGAAAAATAGTTGACTTATTTGACATGTGAAGAAGGTGATTACTAGCAACATTTACATGGAAGAGGCCAAAGATAGCTATACCTAACCAAGCTTGAACCATTGGGAAATGTGTATGATAACTTCATCAATACAATCATAAGCTTAAATGAAAATATAATCATAAGCTTAAATGAAACGACATTTGACAAGGACACTAGCCTTAAGGAGGTTGATAAGAGGTGATGTAGACTCTTTCCAATACCATCTACTCGATGTGGATTGTTGATAACTATATTAGGGTCATTATGTTTTTATTATTTCCATTATATTATCCCCAATTTTTGTAGTTTTATTGATAGTAATTTATTAATATTTTTTTTAAGGATAATAGATATAGAACTTAGTTTTTCCTAATAATAGGCTTCCTATATGTCATATAACCTTACGTGACAGTTCCTCTTATTTTTCTATTTGATGCTCAATAAAAGAGTTATGAGAAGTTGATTCTTATAGGCTTCCCAAATATCATATGGTATAAAAGAGTTGATTCTCATAGGCTTCCCAAATATCATATAACCATATAATAGGTGACAATTTCTCTTATTTTCTTATTTGATGCTCAATAAAAAAAGTTGATTCTCATACGATTCCCAAATGTCATATAACCATACTTACAACCATGGAATGGATGAAACTTCCTTTCATTTTTAAATTTGATGCTCATTAAAAAGCTTGGTTAAGCCCCTTAGTTATTATACTTTTTCACTTTAAACATTAATAGAATAAAAATACCTCACAATGTTACTATTTTTCATTTTGTTCGAATGTGTCGCTCAATACTGTATTTTGCAACTAACGCATTTTGAAAACACATATCTGCAACCAATGCATTTTTAAAATGCATATCTATGCATATTTCAATAAGTATGGTTTAAATTATGTCCTTCTCCTGTTCCAGTATACAGAGAGTTCGCAAGGCATTATAAAATTGTTATTAACCCATTTCTCTTTTTTTACATGAAAGAAAAGTATTGAATGTAGCCATGGCAGTATACAGAGAGTTGGCATGGCATTATAAAATTGCTATGAACACATTTCTCTTTTTTAGATGAAAGAAAAGTATTGAATGTAGCCATGGCATTTGAAAATTTCTGATGTAACTAATTTGTATTTTAATGTGGAGATACTTTGATATCCATCAGTCCTGACGGATATACACAAACCTTTTGCCGCACAATGAATATAACTTTATGTGCTGCTGCGCATCACTATTCTTTGGTTGTATTTTTACCGATGTTTTGCTTTTCCAAACGGGACGTTACATACACTTATAATGATCAGGACATAACAGAGCAGAATGATTGAGATTCGTCCTGTTAAGCAGAGGATATAAGTTACATCAGCAGGAAAAGGAAGAATTATATTCTAAATATTTCTGCTTTTCGGGTACGACGAGTCAGCTTTTAGAAAAGAGGATGTTATCCGAACAAAATATCTTTTGCATCTATACGTTGTTCCCTATAAAGATCCAAAGTGTTAAGGAATGGCTACGGTTGCGCGACACCTTGCGCGTGGATTCATATATGAACCGTGAGCTGACAATGCCTGTTTCAGATCATAGATATTCAGAATAAATGAATCAAACAATGGACATATTCCTTCAAGGAATCTACAACAGTGTTTGAATAATCATAATCCATTTCTGAATGGAAATTTTCAGTGTTTTTTATATGCACAGAAGTCATTTTGTGCTTTAACATGGCCAATACTATTCAGCCTATTGCAGTCCATTTATCAACCGGCTCACTGCAGCCACATTAAATGGGTTGCAGCAGGTTGAATAGTGTTACCTCCTTTAACATTGCTAATCTTATCAAGTTTTGTGAGTGAGAAAACTATATGTTACAAGATTATTCACAAAGGTGATAATTTCTAAGTTGGGGATTAGGTTTTACATTACTGTGTCACATAACGGATGTCAAGATTTGGTTCCACATTGATAGTTAGGTAGTTCTCCACATGAAAGATAAGTTTAGTTTTTTCCATCTTAGCACAATCTTTACACTTTCTTTCTGAATATAATGTTTTCACAATAAAAAAACCAACCAAGAGTCTTATAATTTAAATGGTTTAAATACAATGTGTTCACACAAAAATTATAGTTACAAACCAGGAATCTCATATACCAAGTGGTAGCGGTGGTAGCCATAGTAGATAGCCATAATAGATAGAAGGAGAATGATACAACCATCTTTTGTTATTGGGTATATATGCTAATGTATAATATTTATTATATAATCATAAATATTGCCTTGGTCTTATCAGTGTATATACTTTTATATATAATTAATATATATAATTTTATATAATTTTAATAAGAAAAACATACTAAGTGATTAGTTATTTGTAATAATTAAAACAAATTTTATCCTTTAAAATGGACAAACAATGTACACTGTAGCATTATGATAAATGTCATATTACTTAAAGTTTATGATATATACTTTTAAATCTAAAATATTTCAAATCAAACTCTATATATCTCAATCTAAATAATATTTATTAACTCTGTCGCTATATCAATATTTACCTCCAAACCCTACCGACTTAAAAAGGTATTTCGCATTCAAGAATCCAAAAAGGGAAAAGATATGACGGCATTTCCTGTCAAACCTGCTGTTAATCAACAAAATGATGGTTGCCCAATGTGCTGCACCCACAGAATCTAAACCTTGTTTTGGAATTTCTCGTTCCAAACAAGGCCTGTAATATGGGCCGTGGAAAGCAAAACCCTAATATGGAATTGACGAAAATAAAAACATTCTCTACAGAACGAAGCCTGGTGGCGAAAATGGTGTCATCGTATTCTATATAAATAGAACGAAATGGACCAAGAATGATTATGCAACTTCAGAGTCATCTGAGCTATTTTAGGCATTTCATATTACTTCGGTTTGCTGAAGGGTTTGAGTAGGAAAACTTCATGGCGATCAGTGACCTGAACCAACATGTTAACCTGGTCACAGCTCTTTTCCAGGAGGTACCTAATCAGTTTTTAATTTTAGAGTGGATATCTGTGTTTAACCTTTTGATGACTTTCTCCAGTGAACAAACTCCAATTATATATTCTGGCCTTAATGGCACCTTTGCATTTGCATTGCAGGGATTTCTGGACGAGCAATTCACTCAGCTTCAGCATCTGCAAGACGAAGGAAACCCTTATTTCGTGCACGAAGTTATTTCTTTGTTTTTCGAGGACTCTCTGAAAACGCTGAATACTTTGCAAAACGCACTGTATATTTACTTATTCTTTAAACCCTCGGACAATCAAGCAATGCAATGAGTTTTTAAGCATATCTTTCGAGCTAGGGAACCATGAGATACTTTATCCAGGTCATATTAATATTAATCTGGATGATAAAAACCTAACATGCTCATTTTTCAAATCCTGTCATATGCTAAATATAACATATAGGTATATTTATAATAGTTGTTTATTTATATGAAGATAGAGAAATAATGGGCATTTTGTTCATGTTATAGTACTTCAAAACATTTTTCCTTTTCTGAATTATACGGATTCTGTATATTGCTTATAATGTTTGAAAGCATTGGCCTTGCAGGAATGATGAACCGGTGGACTACAGAAAAGTTGACCTCTGTCTGCACCATTTCAAGGGTAGCAGCTCCAGGTATCCTAACAATGCATTGCTGCTCACTATTGACAAACACAAACGCGCATGATATTGAATTGGTATTACAAAATAGCGTTTAATCTAATAGCGAATAGCAGAAACATTTTCCATAATTAGTTTACCATTCAGGAGACAAGTACAGGAACTAATTCTGTTATTATGATCCTTTGCATGAATAGTATTGGGGCACAGCGTGTGAAGAATTTATGCACAATATTTCGAGTTTGCTGTTGAGAAAAAATGAAAAATGGGTAACTAGATGATCTCTTCCATCAATGCTGTGAAAGCTATTGCCATTGTTTTCCATTTTTATAGTAATTTTGTGAAAAAAGTTTATACCCTAATTGTAACACCTTGCTCATTAAGTAGAGCTGCTTTTTCATTCCCTTTGTCACTAAAGGTGCAGGTGCACGCAGTGTCTGCAAGAACTGAAAGAGGAGTTTCTATTAAAGGTGAAGGGAAAAAGAGTCTCCGCAACACTGTGACACTGAGATACAGCAACAGTCAATTAAAAATTAACTGACTTTCACTTCCATGAGCATTTACTTTGCATGGATTAACTTTGTGGAATTTTACTTTGCCGCACCAAATTTACTTCACAGTAAATTAACTTCGCACATCATGCTATATGCAATAACCTTGCAACATGCAATATGCAATAACCTTGCGATATGCTATATGCAATACTTGCGAAAACGACAACATTGCCCCAATACAAAGAGATGGTAAATACTTCAATCTTTCACCATTTCACACAGAGCTTGGGGGGCTCCTCATACATTTCACGAGGAACTTCTTCTTCTCCTTCCACTCCTCTTACATCTCTACTTAATCTAATGAGAATTATTTATATTAATACATAAACTTGGGATCGCTTCACGTGGAAGCTATTGAACTTCATTAAAGACTGTAATTAATTTCTACCTAAGAAATTCAACTTGCGGAATACAAACGCGGCTGATTAAATACTAGGAAGTGTGCACAATGACTTCTGATAGATTGAGAGACTATTTGACATCTCTGCGATACAACAGACTGACAAAACGTCTAATGGGGTGTCTGACAAAGTCGGCGTGAACTAGATGTGCATTCAACTCGTAAGTACATTTCTCCAACACTCCCCCTTAATTATGAGTCGATGATAAAATTTTACAAAATGATTCAGAGCTGTGACATGCTCTATGTATTTCACTGCGCAAAACTTGTCACTCCTAAACAACTTCACAGATATTGGAATGTGTCTCTTGCCAATGGTTTTGTGAAGATGTCCACAACCTGATCTTCAGACCTGCAAAATTCTAAACAGATTTTCTTATTGTTTATTAATTCTCTGATGAAGTGATACCTTGTGTCGATGTGCTTGGTTCTCTTGTGGTAGACATGATTCTTTGACAGTGCGATAGCTGAATTGTTGTTGCAGTAAATGACTGTGGGTTCTTGTTGTTGCTATGACAGATCACTTAGCATCCTCCACATCCAAACGGCTTGACATGTAGCGCTTGTAGTTGCGACATACTCTGCTTCTACTGAAAAAAGAGTTATGATTGGTTGCTTCTTTGAATCCCATGATACAACACCTGTTCCTACATGAAATGTATTGCGAGATGTACTTTTTCTGTCGTCTATGCTTCCTCCATTGTCGCTGTTTGTGTACCCGATGAGTTTGAAATTTTCTACAGATGAATACAAAATACCGAAGTCTCTTGTTCCACTTACATACATCAGAATTCTTTTTCCTGCTTGCCAATGCGATTCTTTTGGTGTCTCCATGAATCTTGAGATTAAGTTGACTCCATACATGATGTCTAGCCTTGTCCCTGTAAGATACATAAGACTACTAACAAGTCTTTCAAACAAAGTAGGATCAAGCTTGGATCCATCATCATCCTTGCTCAATTTCAAACCTGTGATTACTAGTGTTGGTGTTGTCTTACAATTTAACATCTTAAATCTGTTTAAGACGTCACTTGCATACTTCAACTGAGATATAAATATCCCATTTTTAGTTTGTTGGACTTCAATGCCCAGAAAATACTTCGTAAGCCCCAACTTAGTCATTTCGAATTCACTCTCCATGACTGTTCTGAATTCTTCTATGCCAAAATCACCAGTAAATATTAAATCATCTACATATAGGCAAACGATTAGCTTATTACCTTGCATGCTGATTTTTGTGTATAGCGTTCACTCACATTCACTTCTGTGAAATCCATTCTGAATCAGATATGAGTCGATGCGACTGTACCAAGCTCTGGGAGCTTGCTTCAAACCATAGAGTGCATTTTTCAGTCTGTATACTCTATGTCCTTGTCTTGGAACTTCATAGCCTTGTGGTTTCTCCACGTATACTTCTTCCTCCAAATAACCATTTAAGAACACAGACTTGAAATCCATTTGATAAACATGCCATTTCTTTTGTGTTGCGATAGCCATAACCATTCTGACAGTGTCCATACATGCTATAGGTGCAAAATTTTCATTGAAATCTATGCCAAGCTGCTGTGTGAATCCTCTTGCTACCAATCTTGCCTTGTGCTTCTGCACATTTCCTTCAGCATCTTTCTTGGTCTTATAAATCCATTTGACGCTTATCACATCCTTTTCGATAGGAACGTTAACTAATTCCCATGTTTGATTCTTCTCTATGCATTCTATTTCTTCATTCAAAGCTTGTGCCCAAACTTTATCTTCTACATCTTTTTCATATGTTAGCAGATCATTAACTTGAGAAACTAATGCAAAAACAGAAAATGAATTTGGTGTACCGGCATCATATATCTCGCGTAGACTTCTTGTCCTTGGCGGAGTTGCTGGTGTCCAACTACACGAACTGCTTGATGGAGTTTGTTGCGCACTTGCTGTGCTTGTCGAAGTTGCTTGAGCTGCGACTGCTGTTGCAGTACCTTGTGTTGAAACATGTTGCGTTGTCCTGGGAGTAGACGGAGCTGCAACATTCTGATTTATATGCGGAGTCTCAACCGCATCTTCTGCAATGTCATCATGTTCGATATGCGACACGATTTTAATATTCTTCTCTACGGTTCCATCCCATGCTTCATTTTCAACAAACTAAACATAGCGACTGATGATAACTTTTCGTGCAACAGGATCATACAGCTTGTATGCTTTTGTGTCTTCAGAATACCCAATAAAAATGCATTTCTGTCCCTTTTTGTCTAATTTCCTTCTTAGATCATCTGGAACATGTGCGTATGCTACACAACCAAAGACTTTCAAATGCAAAACACTATGTTTCATACCTGTCCATGCTTCCTGCGGAACTTTGTTCTTCACGCTCTTCGTCAGACATCGATTCATGATGTATACCCCAGTTGCGACTGCCTCAGTCCAGTATTCATTCGACAGATGTGTAGCTACCAACATACTGTGCACCATCTCCATGATGGTTTTGTTCTTCCTTTTTGTGATACCATTCTGCTGCAGTGTGTACCGCACAGTGAATTTCCTGTGTATGCCATGATTTTTACAGAAAATTAAGAAATCATTTGAAGCATACTCACCACCTCTGCCAATTCTTAATATTTTGATGTTGTAACCACTCTGCTTCTCCACAAGTGCCTTGAACTGTTGAAAACAATCAAATGCATCAGATTTATGCTTTGAAAAATAAAACCAAGTTTTTCTTGTGAAATCGTCAATAAATGTGGGGTCAGTGCAAGCTAATGAGGGTCACTTTTGGCACGTTAGATGCAATAGAAAACTGAAAAAGCAGGCATCCCTCAACTTACTTGGATTTTTTGATTTACTTACGGAAAATATCTTGCATTGAGTAAAAAAGATGAAATGTAGGAAATTGAATCACGTTTCTGAATATATAACTTTTATGTATTGAAAATTTGCATAGCTATGTCAAGTTTCAGTTTTCCTAACAGACACTTTTTATTTTTCAGGCAAATGATAAGGTATATGTTTTTGTGGGTAGAGCCTTTGAGGGCCTAAATGATGGAATCAAGCTACAAAAATCGGCATGCATGTAGAGAACACATAGCACTTGTGCGCCATTATTTTTCGAAAATTAAATTAGTAATTTTATAATTTTTTTATAATTGTCTAAGTGATCAAACCTCAAAAATAGTACATCTTTTGTGGGTAGAGCCTTTGAAGGTCTTAATGCAAAATTCCTTAAATGGGTTTTTCATAGAACGTGGAGGTTAGTGTCCTCTTGTGCACCATACAATTTTTTTTTGAAATGATTGAGAATTGAAAAAGTTATGGAAGAAACACTAACAATGTGTTTCACGAGTTAAGGAGGTAGGACAGAAAAGAAATTGAAAGAAAATAGGAAAAATTAATATTTCAAAATAAAAGTTACATATTTGGAATCTGCAGAAAAAATGCTATTTGTGTCTAAGATTTCGTCAAAAATGACTCTGTGTAGCATATTGTAACGAGTGGCTAAGCACAGGCTTCTCCAGAAACTGGAAGAAATACCCAATTAGCTTTGGTTTTTCATTAACATAGCACAGGTTTGGAATTACCGAAGCAAACTCCAAAGCATACACATAGGATTATTGTTGACATGTGAACATGTGACTCGGCCTGTTTAAATTCAAAAATATTGCCGCGCTTTTAGATTTAAATAACGCGTACGCGTTATATAACTAAATAACGCGTGCGCGTTATATCAATAATTAACGCGTACGCGTTATATAACTACATAACACGTACGCGTTATATAGTTACAAAACGCGCTCGCGTTATTCAAATCATAAAATACATGTTTAATACTTGAGAAAGAGGGGGTGTAGAAGTCAAGGGAAATTTTGTTTAATATTTGAGAAGGGGTGGGGAAGGGTCAAGGGAATCTATGGTTAATATTTAATAGGGGTGGGAAAGGGTCAAGGGCTTAGAAGGATGTTGGAAGCTTGAGTGGGGAGAGATGAAGGGAATGAGAACATGATGGGCTACAGGGGGTGAAGGGAAGTGGAGCTTGAGAGCACTATTAGGAGTAGATAGGTTCTGAAGAGGTATAGGGTTAGAAGTTGAAAGTGAGACTTGAGTGACGAGGGGGAATGGATGGAGGCAAGGGGGATGTGAGAGAGAAATAAAGAATACAAGGGGGGGAGAGACATAGAGCGAGGGAGGGAGAGGGACAATGGGGAGGAATGGATTTGGAGGGAGTGAGAGATAGATGGGGATAGAACGAAATAAGAGATAGGAAGGGAGGGACAGAAAGTGTTGGTGGGAGACATGCAGAGAGTGGTGGCGATGGAGAGAGAGGGAGTGATGGAGAGATTGGGATAGGTTGAGGGAAAGATGAGGGAGGGATAGAAGGTGAGAGACAAGCGATGAGAGAGGGAGGGAGAGAAGGTAGGGTGAGGGATGGAGGGAGAAAGTTGGAGATAGATATGGATGGAGGGGGTATGGGTTTGAGAATGGAAAGTGACATAATGTGTGTGTATGTGTGTGTGTTTGAGAGAGAGAGAGAGAGAGAGAGAGAGAGAGAGAGATTGATGGTTGGGGAGAGAGAGACTAGAGGGAGTTGTGAGCATCATATTCTCCATCAGCATCATATTCTTCATCATCATCATCTTCATGACCATCATCGTCATCATCAACATCTTCATCATCATCACCATCATCATCATCATCATCATATTCCTCATCAAATCAAAATCTCCATCATCATTATCATCATCATGATCATCATCTAAACATCACCATCACCATCATCATCAACATCTTCATCATCATCACCATCACCATCATCATCAAAATCTTCATCGTCATCACCATCACCATCACCATCACCATATTCATCATCATTGTCATCTCTAGGTTCCCCATCAACATCAACATCTCCATCATCATCATCTTCTTCATCATCATCATCTTCATCACCATCATCATCATCATCAACATCTTCATCATCATCACCATCATCATCATCATCATTATCTTCCTTGAATCAGATCAACATATCCATCATGTCACCATCATCTTCTGAACATCATCATCTAAACATCACCATCACCATCACCATCATCATCATCATCTTCATCATCATTACCATCACCATCATCATCAACATCTTCATTGTCATCACCATCATCATCATCATCATCATTGGCATTTGTAGGTTCCTCATCAACATCTCCATCATTATCATCTTCTCCATCATCATCATCTTCATCACCATCATCATCAGCATCAACATCTTCATCATCATCACCATAATCATCATCTTCATCGTCATCAGGTCAACATCTCCATCATCATCATCTTCTTCATCATCTTCACCATCATCATCATCATCATCATCTTCATCGCCATCTCCATCATCTCCATCATCTCCATCATCATCACCATCACCATCATCATCATCTTCATGACCATAAACATCTTCATCATCATTGTCATCTCCCCCTTCCTCATCAACATCTCCATCATCATCATCATCATCATCATCATCACCATCTGAACATCACCATCACTATCATCGTCAACATCTTCATCATCATCATCATCATCATCAGCATCATCATCAGCATCAGCATCATCATCAAAATCTTCATCGTCATCACCATCACCATCTTCATCATCATTGTCATCTCTAGGTTCCCCATCAACACATCTCCATCATCGTCATCTTCTTCATCATCATCATCTTCATCACCATCATCATCGTCATCTTCTTCATCATCATCATCTTCATCACCATCATCATCGTCATCAACATCTTCATCATCATCACCATCATCATCATCATCATCTTCCTCATCAGATCAACATCTCCATCATGTCACCATCATCTTCATCTTCATCATCATCATCATCATCATCATCATCATTACCAACACCATCATCATCAACATCTTCATCGTCATCACCATCATCATTGGCATCTGTAGGTTCCTCATCAACATCTCCATCATCGTCATCATTGGCATCTGCAGGTTCCTCATCAACATATCCATCATCGTCATTTTCTCCATCATCATCACCATCATCACCATCATGATCTTCTGAACATCATCATGATCATCATCTAAACATCACCATCACCATCATCGTCAACATCTTCATCATCATCGCCATCAGCATCATCATCAAAATCTTCATCGTCATCACCGTCACCATCTTCATCATCATTGTCATCTCTAGGTTCCCCATCAACACATCTCCATCATCATCATCTTCTTCATCATCATCATCTTCATCACCATCATCATCGTCATCATCTTCTTCATCATCAACATCTTCATCATCATTGTCATCTCTAGGTTCCCCATCAACACATCTCCATCATCATCATCTTCATCATCATCATCATCTTCATCACCATCATCATCGTCATCAACATCTTCATCATCATCACCATCATCATCATCATCATCTTCCTCATCAGATCAACATCTCCATCATGTCACCATCATCTTCGTCATCATCATCATCATCATCATTACCAGCACCATCATCATCAACATCTTCATCGTCATCACCATCATCATTGGCATCTGTAGGTTCCTCATCAACATCTCCATCATCATCATCATTGGCATCTGCAGGTTCCTCATCAACATATCCATCATTGTCATTTTCTCCATCATCATCACCATCATCACCATCATGATCTTCTGAACATCATCATGATCATCATCTCAACATCACCATCACCATCATCGTCAACATCTTCATCATCATCGCCATCAGCATCATCATCAAAATCTTCATCGTCATCACCATCACCATCACCATCACCATCACCATCACCATCACCATCACCATCTTCATCATCATTGTCATCTCTAGGTTCCCCATCAACACAACATCTCCATCATCATCATCTTCTTCATCATCATCATCTTCATCTCCATCATCGTCCTTATCAACATCTTCATCATCATCACCATCATCACCATCATCATCATCATCTTCCTCATCAGATCAACATCTCCATCATGTCACCATCATCTTCATCACCATCATCATCACCATCATCATCAACATCTTCATCACCATCATCATCACCATCATCTTCATCAACATTATCATCTTTATCATCTTCATCTGCATCATGATCATCTTCATTGTCATCACCCTCCTCCTCCTCATCATCTTTATCATCTTCATTTACATCATGATCATCTTCATTGTCATCACCCTCCTCCTCCTCATCATCTTGTGCACTTATGCACTTAGGGATTAATATTTAGAAGAGGGTCTAAAGGCCTTTATGGGGGAGGGGCTCTAGGAACAAGGTAAGACAGAGAGGGCAGGGGGGAGGGATAAAGGCGTAGAGGGTTAGTGATTAAGGGAGAAGAAGGGAGAGAGTGCTATAGGGAGGGATAATGACGAAGATAAAGAGAAGGTGGAGAGATGGAGAGTGGGGTGGTAGAGACATGGCTGAAGGGAGAGAAAGAAAAATGAAATAAACATGTAGGGAGAATGAGGGACAGATATTTAGAAAGAGATAGGGGGTATCTAGGGATTATTGGGAGAGAGCTAGGGGGTATTAAACCATACAAAACATTTGTTTTGTATGCAATCATATAAATTATTACTTTTCTTTGATTTTGTTCGTTGCCCTAGCCGTGCACCTAACCTATTTATTGTGCTTGACTATATCGCGTTCGCGTTTTGTCACTACATATCGCGCACGCGTTTTATATTTATATAACGCGTACGCGTTTTGTAACTCCAGAAATAATGGACTGTTGCTGTCCGAGAGAAACTTCACTCTGTCCGAACGAAAGCAACAATCCCGCGATTTTTCGAACAGCACGAGCCCGCGTCTGAAAATTTTCACATTCTACACCAACTCCATCATTTTTTTTTATGCAGGTGCAGCATTGAGGACATCTTTCATGGTTGCTCACTTTGGTGTTGGGTTATATGGCCATATTTGAAGAAAATAATTAGCAAGCTTGAAGAATCTCCAATTGAAGAACACCAAAGATAAGGCCTTTGAAAGATTCATTTTGCCTATATTTGAGGAGCACACAAGGTAAGATATCAAGCTTCAAGACCAACAAGGAAGAACTTCCATTTGCTTATTATTGAAGAGCTTGTAATTGAGGAGCAACAAAAACAAACTATATTGAATTGATCATTGTGGTGATGGGGAATGCACGTAACCGAGTAAACAAATCAACAAGGAAGAAGAGACCTCAAGAAGTCATTGAAGAAGAGAAAGAAAAGAAAAGAATATACATGATGAATCGGAGGCTTTCTTTGGAAACTAATCCAAATCCAATTGTAGAGGATACCATGGTTCATCCTATTAATCCACGACAAGAGGGACCTTCAATTTCCACAATAGTTGTTGAACAAGCACCCCATGGAAGTAATCAAGAAGCAAAACGTAGGTGCTCATTAGGGGATGTTTCAATTCCCACTTCAAGTCAAAGTGATAAGTTACCATCTCAAGATGAAGCTCACGAAGAAACACCCAATTTGCTATCCGGATGTGGTTATACAAGCGATGAAGTCAGAGAGGCGTTGGACATTTTGCCTACTGTTGAAGAAGAGAATGTTATCCACACCATCGATGAGGATGTTGGACTTCCACAGACCATGCATGAGGATGTTGGACTTCCACCATCCAACTACCAGGAAGAGAATGAAGGACACCAAGATACTACTGAAACGCCAGAGCGTCTTGGTGATGCGCTACATGGTACAATTCCAACCCCCTTACCTCCATTAGCAAGCACACGTCGAAGAACTCCGAAGCGTATACAAGTTGATGAAAGACTTATGAATTCCATTGAAGGTACGCTATCTAAACGTAGTATTGCTTATCAAACTCAACAGATACTTGATAAATATTTTGTTTCTAAATGTGATGGAGATAAATGTAGATTATTTTTATCATTGTTAAAATCTAGGAGCATGAATGTTGTTAGGAAAAAGTTAGGGATAAAGATGATAAAGAATTCTGAACCAAGTTCTCATATAGTTAAAAGCCTAGTAGATGCATTTGGTAAAATTGGTAAGAACACACGTTCAAAGGACCGCAATGCTGCTCGTCGTGTGTTGTCACAATCAATTGCAGATAAGAACACCAAGGCCCTTCGTATTCTCAGGCCTACATCGAAACTAGTTAATTTGAATGTAAAAACCCTCCGTAGGTATTCTATTAGAAGAGAACATCTTGACACAACCGATCAGACAGATTTTTGGGCCTTTGTTGGTCGGTTGCCACGTCGTGACATGAAGCTAGTTGATGCAGTAAAGGGACTAGTGCATAGTTTTTGGCATGATCACACAAGGCCTTCTTCAAACCGAAAGGATGTACTAAAACTAAGAAGGGGTTCAAAGGATCGTGAGCCACATACTAAGCATTTTCTTGATATAACACAGATAGAGCTTTACGAAAAATTTAAGATTGAGCATAGACAATTGAACTTGGGGCAAAGATCTTTTGAGAAATGTAAGCCATGGTATGTTAGAATAAATACTCTTCGTAACACTTGTTGTTGTAGATACCATGTAGAATATGAATATTACTATGAAACATTTTTGTACATTCGTCGTGTGTTGCATACTAACATTGTGCAGGATTGCTCCATGACAATACCACCGACTTCATCAAGAGAATTCATTCATAGCATCATGTGCAATAGGCCCGAGGGGCAAACATACTATGCAAAATCTTGTTTGGATGGAACATGCTCCAACTGTGCTGGAATGGCATTATTGAGCCAATGTATGCACGAGAATGGAGACAGTGAATTTGGGAAAATGGTTACAGACATGAAAAGTTTCAAATATATCAACTATGAAATAGTCCCAGGGAAAGAAAGCAAAAAAATACAATTGGTGACATCTTAGGTATGCATTTATATCTATAAAATTATGTTGTAACGGTTACATTTCAATCCTTACTTACAACAAAAAACTGACATTGAGATCATTTTGTGTCACCAGGTACAAGTTAGTGACTTCATCAAGGAATTTATTGAAAAGACACATCAATATGTTCAGCATGTCCACGTGGCACGATGGCAGGATGAGAAGTTTAGAATATGCAGAGATACATTTCCCCTTGGTACTATACTTTCAGTTGTTGATTTTGCCGAGAACTACACTCTGCAACCTCAAAATGAGATCCAAAGTCAGTATTATCACTCTGAGCAGGTTTCCTTGATGGTCCATATCACATACAGGCATGGCCCAAATAGCACTGAAGAGCAAAGAGAAATTCTGAAGGAATATCACTTCTACATAAGTGATGATAGGTGCCATGACTTCCACTATGTACGTCATTGCTTCATCATGTTCTATGATCACTTGAAGGGAAGGAACATACAGATGGACCGACACTGGATTTGGTCTGATGGGTGTGCTGGTCAGTTCAAAAATGCACGCATATTTCAGTGGTTGTGTTCATTGCATAAAAACTACAAAGTGCCACATATGTGGAACTATTTTGAGACTGGGCATGGTAAAGGAGAGCATGATGGAGCCGAAGCATGTGTCAAAACAGCCCTACGAAGAGAGGAATTGAAAGTATCTACAGAATCTACTATTCTAAATGCTCAATCTATAGTCAGGTGGTGCACGTCAGTAATGGGAGAGGAATCAACTATGCGAGTAGAATCCACAAGAAAGAGACATATGGAGAGATTTTTTTGGGAGGTGGTAGACATAGATCGTTCACATGCATGGGAATGCAAGACTGTGCCTGGGACTCGTGGCTTTCATTCGGTTCGAAGCTCTGATAACCCAGTATTTGAAATTTGGACCAGAAAACTTGCTTGTTTTTTCCCGCCTTGTTGTGATGGTGACTGGGATGGGTGTGAATCATTGGATTGGGTTGATGGATGGGATCGCATATCACTTCCACTTGATCAGCGTGCAATTGTTGAGTTAACTCCGTTGGAAGAAGACCAATCATCTATTTCTGCAGATTTTGATCATGTCTCAGACCTTGTACAACCCGGTATGATGCATTTCCTTAACATTTTTTGTTTGTTTACGTAGTCTTCAAATGCACATTAATGGCCTTGTATCGCACGAAAAATATTTTGATCATATACCTACAATCATATAATGCAGGGCACATATACGCAGTGGTTGCCTCAAAAGATACTGAATGGGGTGATGAATACTGGTTGGCACGCTGTATAGATGGAAAGCAAACCCTCATTGTGTCCATGACTGACGATGAAAACAACCACTTTCCAACTGGGTCTATGGTTGTTAAAGGTGAATACTTGACACGGGACAGCAATGGAAGAAAGAAGGGTGGATATGTTTACAGGGATTACAAACCAGGTGCAAGTGTATATCACTTTACCAACTTAATCATTGGCACAAACCTTCAGGTACGAACAATGCCTAGTCGAAATACATCGAAGGTACGCTACTTCTTACCGGATACAGAGCACGAGAGACTAATGGAGACCATCAGTATAAGAGATGATCCGGAGGGCTTGGTTGTATGATAATAGGTGGGATCTAGCATGATGAGGTACGTTACATACTTTTAATACTATACTATTTTCACTATTTGTAATTGAATATTGATATATGCTCAATTTTCACATGTATGTTTCATATGAATATGTCAATTTTGCGTTCTTGATATGCCAAATTTACAAGAGATGGATTAAAATTATATTATGTTCATATGATCAGTAAACCATATATTAATCATGTTTGAGAGGTTGCTTAGCTAACTTTAAGGGCATTTAAGCTCTATGTTAAGCCCAACTAAATCCTTATGAATCACTAGACAATCGAATTGGTTCCTTGAGTAATTCAAATTTCTTTATGTAAAACCATTTTTCATTCATTTTAGTATGAAATCAAGTTTTTAGTATTTTTTTCTCTTTACTGGCTCTATTCTAGTTTCCTTTGAAAAATTGCTCAAAGTATTGTTGTTCTTAGTTTTATGAACCTATTTGTGATCTCTTTCATGTGATCATAATATTTTACACATCACTGCCATAACCACTAGACAATTGTACACTATACAACTATGAAAGTCTCTCTTAATCTAGCGACAACCACCTTTTACCCATTTCTATAGAATTTATTTTCTTTAATAATTTTCTAATCCAAATTTTAATAGCTATTACATTTTCACTATACAACTATGAAAGTCTCTAGTGACAACCACCTTTTACCCATTTTTATTATACATCTCTAAGTTATCCACACAAAAACACACACATATATATATAATAATTATTATGTATTCATAGTCAAAACTAAAAAATATATGGATTAAAGTGGATAAACATTAAACTAAAATTATAATAATTGTGTTTTTTAATCCATTTTTTACATATGATCAGTAAACCCTAAAATTATATTATGTTCATCATGTTGGTTATTGGCTTCACCCAACAAAATTAATTCAATTCATGCTCACTATATTAAACAATACACTTATATTAAATTTAATTCATGTCTTGTTAAATATTTCATAATGAATTAGCTAGTTGAGAGCACCACCTTAGACCAAGCCATCATCATCAACATCTTCATCATCATCATGGACCTGCAAAACCCTAGTTTCCAAAGTGTCTAGGCAGGTTCGGGCTAGGAACACTAGCCATACCCGCCCGGTGGATGATTTTCCAAAGTTGACCCCCGTGTGCAAAAATTGCACACTCCCACACTGAGCAAAACCCTAGTTTCAAAGATGGACCTGCAAGGTGACACATGGGCCACCGGGTAGGAGGGGAGGGGCACCCCTGGCACTATCCCGGTGTGCTGAATCCAACGGAGTCGACGGTTCGTCGATCCGAGCCACGGTCTTCATTCTATGGCTCGTCCCGTCTCACTACCAGAAGGCCTTCAGGGACACCTGCTGGATACCTACCGGGGGCATAGAACTCCAACCATGCAACAAAACCGGGTTCCGGGGAGACCTGTAGGTGTGTCTAGACAGGTTCGGGCTAGGAATACTAGCCATACTTGCCCGGTGGATGATTTTCCAAAGTTGACCCCCGTGTGCAAAAATTGCACACTCCCACACTGAGCAAAACCCTAGTTTCAAAGATGGACCTGCAAGGTGACACATGGGCCACCGGGTAGGAGGGGAGGGGCACCCCTGGCACTATCTCGGTGTGCTGAATCCAACGGAGTCGACGGTTCGTCGATCCGAGCCACGGTCTTCATTCTATGGCTCGTCCCGTCTCACTACCAGAAGGCCTTCAGGGACACCTGCTGGATACCTACCGGGGGCATAGAACTCCAACCATGCAACAAAACCGGGTTCCGGGGAGTCCTGCAGGTGTGTCTAGATAGGTTCGGGCTAGGAACACTAGCCATACTTGCCCGGTGGATGATTTTCCAAAGTTGACCCCTGTGTGCAAAAATTGCACACTCCCACACTGAGCAAAACCCTAGTTTACGAAATGAATGCACAATGAAGCCACTGGGCCATGGGGAGACGAGGGAGAGGGCCCCCTAGAGGTAATCGCACGCCAGGAGACCAATGGAGTCGACGGTTCGTCGGTCCGACGTCCGGTTTCCGAGTTATGTCGAGTTGCAAGTCGCATGAAAATGCCGTTCAGGGACACTTGGTGAATTTCCGTCCGGGAGCCAAAAAGCAAACGGAGCAGGAAAATTGCGTGCCGTTGGCTCCCGCAAGTGTGTGTGGGCAATGCCGACGTGGGAACACTACCGGGATCCATAAATCCATGATAGTAAATTAATTCATGACAAAAAAAACTGAATTATTCCTTTCAATGGATGTGGTTTTCAATTTCCTATGTTGTTAGGTCAATTTGGCACATTCATTGAAAGAAATTGTAGACTTTAATGATGATCACAACAAGTGTGTTTGTTAAAACCTTGTGAAATAGAGCATCAAAAGACCTACATTGTAGGCCATATAATTGTGTTTGTTTACCTTTTGTTTGATGGACCATGCACAATAAGCCATAAAATAATTTTTGAAGTAGGTCATTTTATTTTTCTGATTTTTTCTTTGGTGGTGTTGAAAAAGACCATTGTTCTTATTGATGGGATTTCATGTGCTTATGATTCTTTGGATAAATGAATTGAAAAATTAACAAAATTAACAAACAACCCATATACCTTGGAATATAACACAAGAGTGACCATGTTAGGCAATCTTACTTATCTACTTACCTATGGTCATCTAAGTAGACCATTTGGATCATGTCTATTACTAATGATCTCCATTAACTTTTCATGTTCACAATGAGGCTTGAAGTATCATACCTTGGCCCCATTAATTATCTTTCAGGGAAACCATTGCATATATGTTCATTTTAAAAAACATCAGTTCCAACGTGTGAGTCCACTAAATAGACAAAATGTAATGTATTCATGCTAGTTGATAAGATTTAATCTCATATTCACAAAACTTGGTTGTACAAGATTTGAGACATGATCATAATGTGGTGAAATGGTTGATTAGTCCTCATCCAACTAGGATAATTCAATATTTATACCTAGAATAATGGCGAGTGATAGAATTTTCTTGTTCATATTTCTACTATAACATTGTTTGAGTTTCAAACTAAATGAAATCCACAAATTCCATGCATTATTCTATGTGATTGATCTACATCAACCACCTCCCAAAAATATCTCGTCTTCTTGTTCCATCTACAATTATTGAAGAACACCATTCAACAATAGATTTTGTGTAACTAATGAGAGAATTTCTCGTAAACTTCCATTTTTACCTGCAGAATATAATGTTTACCTACACAACATCTCGATCATGATCCCCTTTCCCACACTCAGTTTCAAAAGTCCTGTAAAGGCAACCTTTACATTTACATTTGCATTAACATGACAACCAAGTCTCAAAAATGAGATTGATGGTGTTTATTCTCATGCAATGTATACAGTTAGGATTAAGACAACTGTATAAATCTATGGAATTATAAATGGAGATATTAATCCAAAAGGAAGCCAATGTTGGCCTTGCCAATCTTTTCTTCCGTGTGCAAACGAAATATTAGATTCCATTTTGCTATGTTTCCATGTAAAATATATTTGAAAAAAAACATATATTTGGATTATATGGAAATCCTTCTTACCTTTGACATTGTTTGGGATCTGCAGGATGGAAATGAAGTATTTTTTAGGGATTAAGAGGAGTATTCAATTACGCAAACTTATGAATGCCTATTGTGACAAGCAATCCATTGATTTCAACTCCATCAAATTTCTGTTTGATGGATGATGTTTGCAAGGTGAGCAAGTTTAACCCACCAATGCGAGATTGCATGCAATTACACTGAGCAAAACCCTAGTTTACGAAATGAATGCACAATGAAGCCACTGGGCCATGGGGAGACGAGGGAGAGGGCCCCCTAGAGGTAATCGCATGCCAGGAGACCAACGGAGTCGACGGTTCGTCGGTCCGACGTCCGGTTTCCGAGTTATGTCGAGTTGCAAGTCGCATGAAAATGCCGTTCAGGGACACTTGGTGAATTTCCGTCCGGGAGCCAAAAAGCAAACGGAGCAGGAAGATTGCGTGCCGTTGGCTCCCGCAAGTGTGTGTGGGCAATGCCGACGTGGGAACACTGCCAACACTGGCTCGGGGGAGGTTTTTGCAGAGTTGACCTACTAATGCGAGATTGCATGCAATTACACTGAGCAAAACCCTAGTTTACGAAATGAATGCACAATGAAGCCACTGGGCCATGGGGAGACGAGGGAGAGGGCCCCCTAGAGGTAATCGCATGCCAGGAGACCAACGGAGTCGACGGTTCGTCGGTCCGACGTCCGGTTTCCGAGTTATGTCGAGTTGCAAGTCGCATGAAAATGCCGTTCAGGGACACTTGGTGAATTTCCGTCCGGGAGCCAAAAAGCAAACGGAGCAGGAAGATTGCGTGCCGTTGGCTCCCGCAAGTGTGTGTGGGCAATGCCGACGTGGGAACACTGCCAACACTGGCTCGGGGGAGGTTTTTGCAGAGTTGACCTACCAATGCGAGATTGCATGCAATTACACTGAGCAAAACCCTAGTTTACGAAATGAATGCACAATGAAGCCACTGGGCCATGGGGAGACGAGGGAGAGGGCCCCCTAGAGGTAATCGCACGCCAGGAGACCAACGGAGTCGACGGTTCGTCGGTCCGACGTCCGGTTTCCGAGTTATGTCGAGTTGCAAGTCGCATGAAAATGCCGTTCAGGGACACTTGGTGAATTTCCGTCCGGGAGCCAAAAAGCAAACGGAGCAAGAAGATTACGTGCCGTTGGCTCCCGCAAGTGTGTGTGGGCAATGCTGACGTGGGAACACTGCCAACACTGGCTCGGGGGAGGTTTTTGCAGAGTTGACCCACCAATGCGAGATTGCATGCAATTAAACTGAGCAAAACCCTAGTTTACGAAATGAATGCACAATGAAGCCACTGGGCCATGGGGAGACGAGGGAGAGGGGCCCCCTAGAGGTAATCGCACGCCAGGAGACCAACGGAGTCGACGGTTCGTCGGTCTGACGTCCGGTTTCCGAGTTATGTCGAGTTGCAAGTCGCATGAAAATGCCGTTCAGGGACACTTGGTGAATTTCCGTCCGGGAGCCAAAAAGCAAACGGAGCAAGAAGATTGCGTGTCGTTGGCTCCCGCAAGTGTGTGTGGGCAATGCCGACGTGGGAACACTGCCAACACTGGCTCGGGGGAGGTTTTTGCAGAGTTGACCTACCAATGCGAGATTGCATGCAATTACACTGAGCAAAACCCTAGTTTATGAAATGAATGCACAATGAAGCCACTGGGCCATGGGGAGACGAGGGAGAGGGCCCCCTAGAGGTAATCGCACGCCAGGAGACCAACGGAGTCGACGGTTCGTCGGTCCGACGTCCAGTTTCCGAGTTATGTCGAGTTGCAAGTCGCATGAAAATGCCGTTCAGGGACACTTTGTGAATTTCCGCCCATTTTATAATTTAAGCCACTTTTAAATATTTGAACTTCCATATTATTTTTGAAAGAGTATAATATTTCAAAACTCCTAAAGAGACAAAAACACATGATCAAAACTCCTAAGGCTGTAATTTAGAGTAGTAATAATGGGGGTGATGGAGTTGAATTTGATCCTATGGAAGATAATGATACTAATATTATTGAGAATAAAGGGATAATAGGTTGATCCATGACACCTTTGTTTGCATGGATGAGGATGCACCTATGTATGAGACCTATGATAATATTCATGATGTACATCTTATTGATAAGGCACACAAAGGCCTATACAAGAGATCAAAGATGGGTCACTTTGTCTACTAATTTGATGTTGATAAAATTGAAGGTATTGAATGACATTTCAAACAATGGTATGACAAAGATCCTAATGTATACACAAGGTTAATATATAAGGTGCCCCATAAGGTTCTTTGTCATATCCCTATAATTCTAGGTTTTTGATGATTGTTTAGGTTAAAAAACATAGCACATTATATGGATTATCATGTACAAAGATAAGTGAAGATGGTATTATATGAGTGGCTACAAATGGTTCTCAATTTACGATCATCAAGGAAATATTACCCATTTTTTAAGAAGAACCTCATAATGTTAGACTTTCATTGGTAGTTGATGGCAATGGGTGTGCATGAGTGAGTTCGTTGAAACCTTGAAAACATTGTATTGCATTTAGTTTGATTAAATTACACGAGCAAGAACTTTGACATAACTTGTAATGATCATCCAAAATCACAAATTTTAATTAGATACCAATTAGTGCATGCATGTAGTGAATTCGTTGAAACCTTTGAATATAATAGTTTGTTCTTTTGACATAGTGCATTCATGAGTAATAGATAATCCACACAAATCAACACATTAGAATGACACAAGTACATGTATCCAAAAGTACATATATATCCAAAAGTGCATGTCTCCAAAAGTACATGTATATCCAAAAGTCTCCAAAAGTGCATGTCTCCAAAAGTACATGTATATCCAAAAGTATCGAAAAGTACATGTATCCAATGAAGTCAATGTACATGTCTCCAAAAGTACATGCACAATAAAGTCAATGTACATGTCTCCAAAACTGAATGTATCGAAAAGTACATATATATACAAAAGTATCCAAAAGCACATGTGTCCAAAACTATCCAAAACTATCAAAACTCAAGCTTTCTCTTGTTCTTTCCCGACGTTGATCCTCTAGGCACATCCCTAGGATCAATGTGCATCCCTGGATCCTGCAAATTAAATATCAATTGTTAAATTCAACTAACTATGTACACTAATACATTATCTCAACAATTATCAACTGGTGCATGGAAAGTGCATGAAACACTTGGTCACTGAAGGACATCTCACCTCAACTGACAAAGGAGATTGTGTTGCTTGTGTAGCAGATGGAGCCGTCGGTTGAACATCCAGGATGGTTGAACCAGGGGGGCCAGGCACTGCTCCTGCTGGTGGTGGCTACAATGAAAAAATGTTGAAATAGTTAGAAATGCATGAATAAACAATAGGTCCAACAATAATAAACTATGTAAAGATAATGTTGAAATAGTTACATACCTGTGTGTGATCAGTCGCCACTGCAGATGCGGCACTAACTGCTGCATCAACCATCGATGCAAGGTTCTCAGCAGACAACTCGGGTTCCTGTTGCAGTAAACATGCAATTCAAACATTAACAAAAACGATTTATGCACTGGATTTCAAGTTAAACAACAAATATCATCGAAGGATATACATTACCGTGGTGTGAGTAAGCCCATGGTCGTGGGAAGCTGGAGTCTTTCTCGGAGTAGAACGCCTCACATACACACGACCCTTGTTCACGAATGGCCTGGAGGGAGATGCAAATCCAGGCAATGGGCCAGATGTGTCGGATGGTGCCTACAGTCAGCAAGTGTTCATGTAGTTAGACATGCATGATTCAACAAACAAACATGTATTTAAAAAATGTCATTTTTAATTGTTTACCTGGAGCCCAGACGTTTCAGGGGACGGTATGACCATGGGCACTACCTCCACATTACCTTGACCCTGTGAAGGATCTGCCATCTGCAAGTTTAATAATTGTAAATATTAGACCGTATATAGCATTAATGAACTAAAATGTAAAGTATGTGGAAATTAACAAATTAACAAGTATTAAAAAACTGAAATTTTAAAATGTTTACCTCGGTGTGAGATACGGCAATAGGTGGTATATAAGATGGGCCTGCCGAGTCTGGAACATCCGGCTCTGGGGTGTCACTGCCGGTAATCATCATCAACTGCAAGTTCACAAAATTAATATATTAGCTCAAACTATATATATGTGTACAAAGACGAAAATAAATGAAGAACTTATTACAATTAACCATCAAGATACCTCTCTCAAAAAGCCACTGAAGGCAACATCTGATGCAATACCATAGCAGGGACGACCACATGACGTGCACTCGTGAGGATCAGTACTAGGATGGGGAATAGCTGATGGTCCTCCACTAGTGGATGGTCCTGATGGTCCTGCAGTAGTGGATGGTCCTGATGGTCCTGCACTAGCTGATGGTCCTGCATGGTGACGAGCTGGTGTATGTACCACACCAGGGACAGATGTCCCTTCCTCACCCATATGTTGAACCATCCTGCCATGGCGAACAACCGTCCGTGCCAAACTCAAAAATGCATCCCGTGTCTGCGGAATAATGCGATGTGCTGGTGGGACATCTGGCCCAGGCAACTGCCTGCGAGGTGCAGGGATAGGGCGATCCTGGTCTCGAAGCCTGGCATTGGGTCGGTTTTGGGGCATCCCCCCACCGATCCCCTGGAACTGTAAGATGTCAAAATAGTTAACGTGTTTATGCAACACGAACTCTGCATACATCTTTCGAAGGAAATATAAGGGAATTTCCCTGTTGTTGTGTGGTGGCATATCAAAAACCATGTACCATCTGTCCATCCAGTTATCAACAAATGGTTGAAACGTGCACCACTCAATGGAGATATGCGGCTTGCTTGCATTAGGGATTTCCCCCGTCCGAGGTCCCTAAACAATGCAAATATAACCTCTTTGGATATTTTTAGCTTTTTTACTGCATTGTAATCTAGTCCATCAGCATATTGTTGTCTTTTTCTTTCTCTGTAAGATGCAATATCATACAGGACATTCGTAGATTGTGAAATTGTGTCCACAATTGCATCCAAGGTTGATGCAAGTGAACGGCGAATCCTGTCGCCACCACTAAAAGCTTCACTTATGCCCCTCAATTGGGCAAGCTCAATCAATATTTCGGCATTGGCATCCATAGCCGCAACTGCAATAAAGACATTAATACGAAAATCATTAGAAACATATACATGGTATATAATGACGTCTCTTCAAAATTGAACATGTATTAAATCAAACTCACATAAGCAATTTAATGGCATTTACTTACATACATTTAAAACTTAAAATTAAACATTTGACAATTAAAAAGTAAGTTAGTCAGATTGGTAGAGAGGAGGAGGAGGAGGATCAAGGCAGTGATGAGTTTGTTGATTCAGGCATGGAGGAGGAGGATCAAGGCAGTGATGAGTTTGCATCTATGTGTCTCAATGTCTCATTGTGTTTTGTGATTGTGAATGACAAATGTGTTGTGATTTGTGAATGATCTAATTTCTATTGAATATTTCATATTTGTAATTGTAAATGTAATTTCTATTGAATATTTGTAATTGTAAATGTTAAATTTTATTGGATGATCTATATGTCTATATTTTTAAATTTTAATATATTTTAAAAATATATTAATTCCGGGGGTCACCGTGTCCTACGTGTCATAATTCCGGGGGTCACCGTGTCTAGTGGGGACCAGGGATCAAATTTGAAGGGTGGGGTCCCATTTCACTATGAAGGGCTATGAGATATTGAACACTATTGAAGGGCTATGAGAAATTTATTAATATTTATTCTATGTGTATATATGGATGTGTTCATGTTGTATGGATTGGATTCTAGGTTAACCGAGGCCTTTTTAGAGCAAAGAATGGGGTAATTACTATTTGGGAACAAGTTTTTTATCAAATGTAAATTGCGGTGATGGAAGATATTGAGGGTGCCACATGTTGTGGAGAAAGTAGTATTGATTCCTATGACGTAATAGGGAGTTCAAAAAGTCTGGTTTCAAGTATTGTCATGCGTAGCTCGATTGATTTTTCTCGCGCTAGGGTTGTAGCAACTGTTATGGCCATTACTGTTAAAAGGATTGATGGGGTGGAATCCCGTGAAACGATGAGTTCTTTTGTTAAGACGTAGATTCAGTGAAATTTGGTGGGAGTCTTATGTTCATTTTATGCACAAAATTCGATTACTTGATTTTGTTGCATTGTTAACTCTCCTCCTAGTCATAGCTACAATCTCTTATATAATTGTGAAGGTTATCAATCCACTCAATATATTAAAGTTGTAGTAGGCCAAAATCATCCACATATTTATTGTACTCACAAATGTTGACATTCCAATTTCTATGTAGAGCGCCCATTAACATTAGATTGTATGGGACATGTTTTTGAGGCATGATGTCATTATCTCATAACAACAAGCTTTTTATCCATAAATATGTCATCTACAAGCCAACGGAATTGTTCCTAATCCTTTATAAAACTTTGTCATAATTATATCAATACCAACATTCCTACCTATTGACTTAGCTTAGAAGATATTACACCTTCGGATAACCAAACCTGATTCCAAGGTTGGTAATCATAAACGTAAAAGCATCATCATAAGGAAATAGCATGTTGTGTTGAGGAAATTCCTTTTTTTCCATTTCCTTCTCAGTATAATATTTGGTTGTGGATCATTTAAAATGTATAATTTATTTTAATATAATTGGGAAGCTAAATTCAAATTCATTAATATATTAATATGATTTGATTTTTTTATTAATAATAAGTTATTCTTTTCATTTGAAAATGTAATAGTACATCAAAATTTCAATGTTTACTAACGTAGTAAAGTTGAGAGGCTTTATTTTTCAGTGGATATAGCAGACCTGTAAATTCATAGGATGTCAAAAATCTAGTCAGCCTTGAAGTTGAGCTCCTCAAAGAAAACGAATTTCTTTAAATATGTTTATGGCAGGCTGGCATTGCCAGCTTCGCTCCGCAAACTATCCTGGAGGACTGGAGGAGATAGGGTAGGTGGAACTTGGAAGTAGCTCATCCACAGTGGAATAGGGGTATAAGAAAAAGCTTGTTTCTATTCATGCAATATGGTCGGAGCCATGGAAGCATGGAATTCCAGCATTGACTTGATACAACAAAGAAAACAAAAGGTGGAACTTGGGAGCTGCAGGATTGACTTGATACAACAAAGAAAACACAGGGTGTGAGGCTGGGAGCCGTAGATGGTAGGATTAACTTGATACAACAAAGAAAACACATGTCTATAGGTAGGGGCCACGGGCAGGAGCAACAACCTGCAACATTACAAGAAGTTTATGGATTGTGGATTTTGTCTGAAATGCCAAATTCGCGGGGGCATATTAACATAATATATTATACATTGAATACTCAATTAACTCACGGAGTCAGCATTCACGAATTGGTATGTGATAACTTGTAACTTGGTAAGCCCGCTAGCAACAACACGTATGAGCCACCTTCCAGGTTTAATAATTTTGTTGATGCCATTAAATGTGTTAAACACGTAAGCGCTCGCTACAAACACGAGAACTTCGAAGCGTTCAAGCCATGGGCTACTCAGTGTAAGCCCGTCCACGTAAGTTGCTCAATGATATTATTAGAGGCCCAATGGTCCATGATCCATGGATGATCGAACACGTGGATATTGGAGAGTAAGCGAGTCCCACTCCCAAGTCACCTAGCTAGTAGCCGCATTCCCAATTTCCCACTAAAAATTGTTGATGGGTGAAATTTGAAGCTACCCTTCTGTTGCAATTTTAAACAGTAGTGGTTAATTTAATTATTGAAGGGCTTACCATGAAATTAAATTTTTTTTGCATGGTAAAATTTGAAGTGGCCTTCTATGACGTGTGGGTAAAATTTGAAGTGGCCTGAAGGCTTCAAATTTGAAGCCTGGTGGGGACACTCGTGTCCCGTGTCCTCGTGTTGGGTGACTTAGATGAATACATTGTAGAAAGGGGGGAGTTTTAATTTTTTCAATTTTTGGTTTGATTATGAAGTTTTGAGTTTTTTGAAAAGGGTTTCATTTTGAGGTGTGAATTTAACTACAAATTGGGTTATTCCCAATTTGATCAATATTACAAAACTAGGTTAAACAATAAAAAAATTGTAATTTGGATTAAAAAATCACAAAAAAATGATTTGGGTGAATAAATTACCTGACTAGATGAGAATGCACCGGTGAATTTGTCTCCCCTCCAGCGAAATCGAGCAACACGGATAGTTGAGTGGGCCACAAAGCGTCCTCGTCCAGGGTCAATTTCGCCTCTATTCGCGTTTCTGATGCGTGAGTGTCGCGGGTGGTCGGCAATCGGCCGACTGTGTTTTTAAATTGATTTTTAGTTTTACATATCGCGTACGCGATTTGTAAATACATAACGCGTACGCGTTTTTTAACTACATAACGCGTACGCGTTATTGTTACCTAGCCTACATGTCCAATGACATGTTAGGCTCGGGTCTTACCATGGCAGGTGGTAAATATCAGAAACGCGTTATGTTTTAGGTATCAGGAACGAGATTTAAAAAAAGTAGCATTGCATCTAAAGTGACCCTCATCTTCTTGCACACACCCTGTGAGAAGATAAGTGCATCCTCCCATGGACTGTGTTTGCATCGGTCCACAAATATATGAGTGCACTATTTCAAGTGGTGCACGAGCTCTGTATGACTTTTCGACTTGAAAAGTCTCTCTATGTTGCTTTCCAAAGATATAGGCTTCACAAATTCTCTCTGGATTTTCGATCAATGGCAATCCTTTCACCATGTTCTTCATGTGCAGTAGCTTTAGCCCACCAAAATTCAGATATCCAAATCTGAAATGCCATAACCAGGATTCATCCTTCATTTCTGTTTGAAACGCAGCTTGCATTGTGCTATCTTTTTCTTCCTTGCCACTGCGAACTTCTGCTCCTTTGCTCTCTGTGCGGAACACAGATCCAGAATTCTCATTGTGACTTGCATGAACAACTTGAGTTGTCTTACCTTTTATGATGGGTCTTATCCTCAAAGGAAACAAGCAATTGCTTATCATCTGCACTTCGGCTATCAACTGATTGCTTGGATATATTTCTTTGATCACATAGCGCTTCCCTACCATGTGAAGTCTGTAACCTTTTTCCATCAGCTGACCAATGCTCATCAAGTTGTGCTTCAAACCTTGAACATAATAAACATCATGCATACATTTCTGCTCCCCCTATTTTGTTAGAATATCAACAGTACCCTTTTCCAAAATAGTAACTTGAATATTGTTTCCAAGTGTTACATCAATTTGAACTGATTTATCTAGACTAGAAAATAAACTTAAATTACCAGTCATATGATTGCTACAGCCTGAGTCTAAATACCATATGTCATTTGGACTTTCTTGGACAGCATTGCATTCCAGTGGAGATGCGCATGCTAAGAACAGTGAGTTGTTCGGTGCGCTGTTGTTGCTTGACTGCGCTTCACCTTGCTTTCCTTGGTCATACTGCTTCTTCCTGCATTCATATGCGAAGTGTCCATACTTCTTACAATAATGACATTGAACTTTTGATTTATCATACCTTTGTCCACTTGGCTTATTGGGAGTCCGATTCTGGCCTCTACCAGCAACATGTGCAGGACTGTTGTTGCGACCTCCTCTTAAAGAACTTCGTCCTTTGCCTCTAGAGCTTGATCTTCCTCTACCTCTACCATGACTTATGGATGACTATGCTGCGAATGCACCTTCCAGCAATGTGTCTGAACCGCTAATTCTATGTTCATGATTGAGTAATGAGGCTTGCAACTCATCAATAGTAAATGTGGACAAATCTTTGTTTTCCTCTAGGGTTACAACCAAAGATTCAAATTTCTTTGGGAGAACTCTAAGAACCTTTTCAACAACTCTTTGATCAGTTAGAGTTTCTCCGTGAGACTTTATTTGATTAAACATACCAATTACACGAGTATAGAATGAGTCTACTGACTCTATATTTTTCATAGATAGAGATTCAAAATCTCTTATCAGAATCTGAAGTTTAGCAGTTTTTATTTTGTTCAAACCTTGGTATGCTGTTTCCAGCGTGTCCCACGCTTCCTTGGTTGACTGCACTGCTGCTACTCTTGGGAGTATTGATTCATGTGTCGCTTGATGTATGTGGAACAACACCTTTCTGTCTTTCTTCCTCTGTTGCTTCAGAACATCCTTCTTAGATTGAGTGAGATTGTTGTATGCTGCTGCATTTGTTGGTTCTACATAACCAGTTTGGACTATGTCCCATACATATTGTCCTCTAAACAAAGCTTTCATAGTTAGCAACCAATATTCATAATTTTTACCGAAAAATATTGGAGTTTGCAAATTACCAGAAGTGGAAGCCATCACTTTTCTCTTTTTGTAAATAGAAATCTTACTTGCCATAAACCAGGCTCTGATACCAGATGAAGGGAAAAAGAGCCTCAGCAACACCACAAAACTGGCGAATGACTTTCACTTCCGCGAGCATTTACTTCACATGGATTAACTTTGCCGCAACATTTGATATTGCACCAAATTTACTTCGCAGTAAATTAACTTTGCACATCATGCGATATGAAATAACCTTGCAATATGCGATATGCAATAACCTTGCGATATGGATATGTGATATGCAATACCCTTGCGATATGCGATATGCAATACTTGTGGAAATTATAAACTTGAGGATATTTTTAATCCGTAACTTCGCCGACAACTTGACTTTGATAAATACACTTTTAAACTATATAATGAGATATTTCTTGTTAAAACATATGAATGGAAGAATGAAGATTATGCCAAAGTTACTCCGCTTTAAGCTAAAACTTAATCGCCATGAAATACTTGGAATTCTTGATTTCTTTTACTGACAGTAAATGTAAACAACATTTACGCATATGAATATGAAGAAGATGTGCTACAGGTAATAACAACCATTCTTGAGAATGAACACAAACTAACTATTGACTTATATATTACCGCAGTAAAACAAGTAACATTGCCACAATACACAGAGATGGTAAATACTTCAATCTTTCACCATTTCACACAGAGCTTGGGCTCCTCATACATTTCACGATGACTTCTTCTTCTCCTTCCACTCCTCTTACATCTCTACTTAATCTAATGAGAGTGATTTATATTTATACATAAACTTGGGATCGCTTCGCTTGGAAGCTATTAAACTTAATTAAAGACTGTAATTAATTTCTACCTAAGAAATTCAACTTGCGGAATACAAACGTGGCTGATTAAATACTAGGAAGTGTGCACGATGCCTTGAGAGTGATTTATATTTATACATAAACTTGGGATCGCTTTGCCTGGAAGCTATTGAACTTCATTAAAGACTGTAATTAATTTCTACCTAAGAAATTCAACTTGTGGAATACAAATGTGGCTGATTAAATACTAGGAAGTGTGCATGATGCCTTCTGACAGATTGAGAGACTGTCTGACATCTCTGCGATACAGCGGACTGACAAAACCTCTGATGAGATGTCTAACAGAGCCGACGCGAACTAGATGCGCATTCAACTCATAAGTACTTTTCTCCAACAAAAGGTAATATATGATTTACAATATATAATATCTTTCTCTATTTTAAGATTTGGTTTTTCAGTATTTTTTTTTTTTGCAAAATCTAAATTTAATTGTATTTTTTTTGGTAAAATCTAAATTTAATTGTGTTTTAATAATAATTTTGATGATAGAAATAAAGTTAATATTATAAAAAATGCTTCTCTCAATATTTTAGAGTTTGATAATTATAACCAAAATTTTTAAAATTTTCTCCTAATTTAACTAAGTTTTAGACTACTAGATTATATTATATTTTTGTAACTTATTATTTTTTTGTTTTTGTTGAAATTGCAGCTTGAACAACAAATCCTGCGGGATGGTGGAACCATATCCGAGACCGAGTAAGCTTAATCATCATGAGCAATATCATGCGGGCGTCCTCTGAGTCAGTTTTTTTAATTAGAGAGATTGAGGATAAGAGAGAGGATAACTGATTTGAATAACATTGTACTCTATTCTTTGGAGATCTGCTTATACTTTTTATATAGAATACTATTACTTAGCTTTCAATGCACACTTTTTCTATTGAATATTGTCACTTGGTTTTCGATTTAGAGAATAAATGTGGTACAGTAATGTAAAGGCCTTTAAATATAATGAATAAACGTTATTAAATACGGTAAAGACCTGCGTTGTTCGACTATTTCTATGAGCTTTTTAATGGGAATCAAATCATTAAGTGCTTTTAATCATTCTCATGTTTATTGCGGTGGAAGAGATCTTTCGAGCGATATGAATAAATTTAAAAAGAAAATCCTATAAAAAGGCAGTAGAGAATTACTTTTTTAAAATTTGTTGTTTAATCATTCTCACTCTCGGTTGAAGAGTTCTTTAGAATTATGTGAATAAATTTAAAATCAAAATCCTGAAAAAGATTCTCACTCTCCGTGGAAGAGATATTCAGAAATATATGAATAAATTTAAAATCAAAATCCTGAAAAAGATTCTCACTCTCCGTGAAAGAGATATTCAGAAATATATAAATAAATTTAAAATGAAAATCCTGAAAAAGATAGTAGAGAACGAAGTAAAGAATAATTACATTTTTATTAAATTTTAAGTTTAATCTGAAATTATTTGTTATGTCCCGCAGGGGACTATATATTGAACGGTGAGTGTTATTAATCTAGTAGTACACGGCATAAATATTTCTGCTTTTCTAAGTTTGTGTTAAAGTTGTAATTTTTGATATTAAATATATTTTTAAAAAAATATTTATTTAAAAATTGATTGCCCTTTTCTTGCTGATGTTGTAATGTCCCTTCCTGTCATACCAGCATGATAGAGAGGACGTGACTCTAATACTGGGCATCTAACCCCATATTCATTAAGTAAAAACTCATTGATAAAAGACATATACATGTATATGTTATAGAAACACAGCGGAATTAAAATTCATGTTTAATATCTAACATACATTCAAACATTTATGTGACAGCCATTAAATAAAGACATTTCAGAGTTCATAAAATAGAATACTTATCTTAACAAAGTGGTCCCAGGCAACTAGCTATGCATCTGCAACGTTCCACCCAACCATAGGCCAGTTGTGCTTATCAACCTCTTGATACAATTGCCACCCCCGAGCTGGGCATGATCTCTACAAGGAACCAGGGAACAGTAGACTCACACATAGCCAAGCATACACCAAGATGAGCCAAGCCAATCTATAATTGGGTTTATCAAGCTACTAGGAAATGGAAAGGAAGAGTGGCTAAGCTAGTGAGCTCAAGCACAGAGCCAGGGGTAACCATACAAGATCTATCTAGCTTGGCACTCACAATACCTACACACCCAGCACAAGGAAGTATTCTTTTCACTGCTGTACAGTCCCTCAAGCCATACCTTCCCCATCTAGTGCTCTTAGGGTGTGCATAGAAGAGTAGCCAAAGCCCTCTCGATCTTCTTGAGAGGTTATCTCCCCCACTATGTTTATCAAGCCCTCTCTGTCCACTACCACTCCAATCTCTTGCTTATAGTCTCCAAATCAGACAGAGATGCACATAACAGCAGAAGTATAAGTGTTGGGCATGAAGAAACGTTTTTACAGTGAGATGACCAAAGATGGGGATTCTACCAGCCCAGAAAAACGTGGAAAGACCCAAAAACGAAATGGCAATTGGGGATTCAACCCTGGAGAGCAAAAACCATTTTCAGAAAAATGCCCATGGGTATTTTGGGGCAAAAACTACCTCCATCACAATCCCAATTCGCGGCCCTTCTCTCCCAGCTGCTATAAAATGCAAAAATGACTCTCGGGCATGGAAATTGCAGGAAAAATGGTGAAAAACGTGATGGGGAAAGACCCAGTAGTTCAGACTGCGTGAGAGAGGAAAGACTGTGGGTTTAGAATGGCTTTGGGCACCATTTCGTGGGTGTTTTCTTTCCCAAGGAGACAAAATACGATTTCCGAGGTTGATGGCTTGCCCATACATGAAATTGGCTACCATACCTCTTCATTCCCAAGGCATTAACTGCCTCAACCAATTTCTGGAAGAATTAAATGATTGGGTCCATAACCCAAAATGGGTAGTTGAGGGTTTATGGGTTTTCTCATTGACACATGGATTAACACCATTGGCTCAAGGGTTTGAATAATTTCCCTCCCTATTCCTTGTAGAATCATGCCCCCATCTCTTTGTTGCATTGCATAGCTAGTTGTGGGTATTTTCATTAAAATTCATATTTACATGATATCTTATTTACATTGTGCCTATCTAGCACAAGAACCATAGGCATCTATTTCTTTAATTGCCGATACATAAAACGCTAAATCAATGGTGGGGCCTTGGCCTTGAGCTCCTCACCATGATTAAATATCAATATTTACATCATTTACAATTTAATGCAAAGGGGGTCAAAATGGGGACATTACAGACGTTAGCTTCGATTTTTGGTGCCCAGGCATCGGCAGTAGGCAAACGTCAGTGGAGCAGGGGAGTGTGCCAGTGTACTGAATCGGAGTTGACACCAGATTTGATTGATACAAGGATTGCTGGTTTACGAGTTTATATAAAATTGGATGTTTTCGGGAGTGCAAATACATTGCGTACCTGCAAATTTCTCCACAAACATAAAAAATAAAAGTGCCATGACCCTATGCCATTTATGACGCCACGCCATGTACCTATCTTTTAGATTGCCAGGATAACTTCAACATAGCGCCATGTCTATCTATTATAGTGCCACTGTGCCAGGATAGCTTCATCATGGACTTAGCCTGTCCCAGAGGGTCATTGATCATCACAGTGTCATTTCTTAGCGTACGAGATCAAGTGCAGCTCAGTATATTAGAACCCAAGGTTGGTTCATATGGAGGAATGTTGCATTAAGCGCAAATTGTAACTAATCAACACCACTCCACTTAAAATATTTACTTAACACATTGAATCTTGCAGGAAATCTGCCATGTATTAATTTTGAATGGAATATGGATTTTTACAAGTAATACTAGACTTAAAGCTTAGAAAGAAAAAACTGATCCACTCCTGCAGATGTCAGAGAAACATGCTATGGACAGTGTCATCTCTATGACCCGTTCATCATAAACTTCTCTGCAGCGAACTATACTCTTGTATTTCCACTACACTTTCTTGCCTTTGCATATCATGGTGCTTATTTATGCAATTCCTGTAATAGCTATAATATGTAGCATAAGCAAGTCCCAAAACAATCCAATTTATAGAAATGAATTTCAAATGATGTATCTATAACAAACACCTTACCCCAACCATGAACCTCCGAGGAAATCCATAAAAGGACCAAACGTGGTTATGGTCCTGGATAATATTTTGCAAGATTTAAAGATTTTAACTCTTTTCTTCGCTAAGAACAATTTCCCATGTTTATTCCCTCTACTATGACACTAAAGTTGTAGAAATGATTTACAATTAGCAAGAACAGAGTGCAAAGCATAGTAGCAAGAACTACCTAGATAAGTTTGTGCCGAATATGTTTTGTGTGGTCGTGGTGGAGGATACCCTGCTGGAGGGTATGTTGATGGAGTAGTTCCATATGGAGGTCAAGGCGGATATGCATCGCGTGGCAAAGGGTAGTAAGCTGGAGGACAGGATACACAATTTTTTTTTTCCAGAAATATTACATTATTGACATGTATTTTTAACTGTGAAATTCATACCCTGTAGATTTCCCAAACTTTACATTGATGGACAATGTCATTCATATTCTGCTACTTGTGGGAAACACCATTCATCCGCAATCTTAAAGATGTTCTCAATAAAATCAATTCCAAATTCCAACGTGGAACATTCTCTAAGTATATAGTTCAAAGAGAAGAACAATTATCTGTGTTATGTATCTTTTCTAAAAAAAATTGTTTGAATACTGCAAGAAGCTAGAAATGATGTAAGCAAATTCAAACCGAGTCCCACAAAAAGTCCTGAAGAAATCAATTACAAAGGAAAAGCACCTTCTCGGACATACGTCTATTGGGTTATGAGAGAACAAGAATCCTTTGAATGGTTCAAAGGCGTCATGAACAAAGAGGTAGAGAGCGGCCACAAGGTAATAATTCCAATTTATCAGTAAGTGTGCCATAACACTCTTTTAGATTGTATCTACTCAGAAATATGGAACATGGAGAGATGAAATGTCGTCAACTGCACTTATCCTGTGCTATCCCTAATGATCTTTCTATTTTCAACACCCAGTAGATCATCATTCAAACTGCTGAAGGAAAAAGGGTCCCTCAACCAGGATGCTCGCGATGGAGAGTAAGAACATCAAGGGCATGCAAACATTGACGTTATGCCACATTGCACCACTCCACGAAGAAGAAACTGTGATCTGCAAGGCACACATCACAATCGGGCCTTCCATTGATAGTGCTATTAATGCGTGAATATCTTGGGCATGACTAAGGTTTGGCAATTCTAACCATAGTGCATTCTTTTCAAATAAAATGTTTATTATTACATTTTTTTGTGGTAGTGATAATAATAACACTTACTCGTCTCTCTGATTAGCCAATAGTTAATTGGGCTTAGCGGGCATGCATGCTTCAATGACCATGAATGATGGTGATGGGTTATGTTCATCCTTAGGAGTTATAGAGAAGCATTAGTTGACCATGCTAACCTAACAACGCCACTCTTTACTCTTTTGGGGTTTAGGATTTTGGTCAATGTTTATTTTCGTGTGAAGCACCTAGCAATACCACGTTGCTAACAACATGGTCCCATGAAAACTCAACCACAACTTGATCGTGATTGACATGACAATACCCCTCAAACCACATCTCCTCTCACTTAGAGGAACTTCACAAAGTCTAACCCAACAATCATAGAAAATGCAATAATCCAAGTGACATCTTTCAAATTTCTATGCTTTTACTCATTTAAGGCCGTATGCATATTCCACACAACAAAACTATATTATAGGTGAATATTTCAATGTCAATAAATATTTTTAATTGTTAAGTTTATTTTTATAAATTTGTGTAGAGTTTGATGATGATTCTTTAAATCATAAAAATTTCATACATGAGTTCACACTTTAGTTATGATCATTCGATGTTTAGTTAGAGATCATAGTTTAAAAATTAAATTATTATTATAAATATCATATCAGCCACATAAAAAGTTTAAAACACTAATGCAATATAAAATTAATTTGATTTCAATTCAATCCAAAATAACATGGTATAAATATCCCAAAAATAAAGTTTCGAATAGGTTAAGTGCAAATTGTATGGTTTAACAAATTGATTTAAACAAAGCAAAATTTACATAAGATATCAAATTAAGATAATATTTTAGTTTTATTATCTTATTCATTGCAGGAAACTTGGATTTAATGGCTAAGTAGTTTTGTGGCAAAAGATTTTTTTTTCTATTACAATTTTGTAGCAAAAATATCATATTTCTATAACTTCTGTCTTATAGCAACAATTGTTAGCAACTACGAAGACATTACCAACTAGTGACGCTTGTTATATTAATTTATTAATAATTTTTATTATTTAAATCATTTAAATTAAAATATTTAATATTAAAGTAAATGAATTATTTTTCTAATAGTTTTTTAAAGTGAAAAATCTTTAAATTTTAAAAATTATATATAACTTCAAATATTTAACTTATTTGAAGCATATAAATAAAAATATTAAAGTAAATGAATTATTTGTCTAATAGTGTTTTAAAGTGAACCATCTTTAAATTTTAAGAATTATATATAACTTCAAATATTTAACTTCGAAAAATTTAAAGATATGTATAATTTTATTAAATGTAAAATTAAAATAATTTGTTTGTTGTTTAATATTGATGTATTTAAGAAAGTAATTTCTTATATTATTCTATGATAATTATTATTCCCTGCCTGCAGGGATATATGCTAATCATTACGATTTTTAACTATTATTTTTTTGTTTCTGACATATAAATTTGTTTAAAGTTTTATAAAGTTTTGTAATAATTTTATATTAAATGTAATATTTTAAAAATTAAAATAAATTTACAAATTTTTAAAATATAATATTTCAGTTATTTGTTTAAAGTTTTATAAAGTTTTGTAATAATTTTATATTAAATGTAATATTTTAAAAATTAAAATAAATTTACAAATTTTTAAAATATAATATTTCAGTTATTTTTATTGGTAGAGGACATCTTAGATGGGACATAAATTTCTGATGGAGTGAATTTAATTATGAAATTAAAAAATTAAATAAAATTAATTTTAAATCTAAATTTTTTAAAAATGCCACTTGTCTATGACATTAAATAATGCATGAAAATTTGTGCATCATTTACCAAAACCTGCACTGAAATTCATGTCATTCACAAAATTTGAATCCACGGCACAACAAAACAAAGGGCAAGAGATCAAAACGCCCCAGACAACATCGGCCCAATTCGGAAGAAGAAGCAGCAACTCCAGCCATGACCGCGGCTTCTAAAAATGAAGAAGTAGAGTACATGGCGAATTGCTTGGTAATGCTTGCTACTGCAGGGAACCATGGGAATCAAGAAACCAACAATTTGAGCAGCGATGCGCTACATCTAGATCAGTGGATGTCAAGACGCCAACTGCATCAAAGGCTTGCAAGAGAAAATCTCCTTCATGTAATCTACAGTCTCAACCCGTGAAGCTTATGTCCAAGAAAATGGGTTTAACTTTCCAGTGCAAGTCATGCAAGAAAATTTTCGTTTCTTTCCATGCCGTGGGTGGGCACAAAGCAAGCCTCCACAAGGTCAAGGGCTGCTTCGCCACAGAGGAAGCTTAGAGCTTGGAAGCCAAGGAAATAATTACCACAGACGAAGATCTATCCAAGGACATGCACAAAAATCTGTCGTCCAAGACTTGTCCTGTCTTTCTCCACATATGAACAGAAAGAACGTCTACCAAAGTATTTTTCTTCTCGTAAGTCAGGAAGGCACGGATTAATATTTTCTACTCCCACGCACTCTGGAAACATCATTATCCAGGGATAGAGCAAATTCCATAGCAATGCTAGCATAAATTCCCTGCAGGAAAGAAAAATAGTCCATCCAACCTGCTTCAGTAAAAATATCCGCCACTCCTTCATGTCTAAATATATCCTCTGTGTTTGAGGGTTCATTGCGTACTAGGGAACCTCACATTACACCTGCAATTAGACCAGTCCACACTAACAATCACGGGTCGAAACAATTGAGAGCACAATATGATAATGTCAATTTTGGGAGGTGCCAATAAATATAAGCAAAATCATTCTTGAACTCTAACAACCATTCTTGAAATCTATTCTCTGTATTTTGAAACGTCGGTCCCATGCCATCCCTAGGGTCCGAAAAATAATCAACTGTCTCTCTCTCAATCTGCTGGATAACAAAGCCATTGAAACCTGGCGAGTGCCCAAGCAATATTACTGTAGGCCTCTGTCCTGCTCATCACCTACTGCACTGCAAACTATTGAAGGGTGCAAAGATGGAAAATCAATGTCGTGTGTGTTGTCACAGAATTTCTTCTACGAAGCCGCCATCACATCGAGAGTAAGTTATCTCATCATCGTTGGCAAAGAGACTAAGCACCGCATGGTTACAGTGATAGCACCAGTATTCATGATAAAAATAAGGAAAATCCATTACTCTGTCCATTTCACCTCTAAACACCAATTACCTTCAGAATGTTTCTCTCAGTGCAGGAACTTTGCTTTCTTTAATTGATTTGTAAAATATGAATAATAGATTTTGGTGCATAATTCAGACACTACAAGGTTGGAATTTAGTTGTGTGTCAGTCTGCAATTTGTCTATTCCCTGAATGCCTATTCCGTTGGACTTCAACCTTCACCAACAAGAAGAGGAACCCCCAACAATGCTTCTTCATCTCAAACCCAAGACTTGCCCATGTTTGAGCCCTGCGATATGAAGTACAGTGAATAGACGCCATGCTAGGACCCCAAACGCTCCAAGAATTTTTCCAACGATATGTAGTTCATGAGAGAGTGCCACTGTCTAGAGAAGAATGAGCGTCTTAGATGTCTGACCCCGGACCAACCGGGGTACAAGACTCCGTTTCCATGGCTCGATAGTAGGTATTTTGCTTGGTATGCCAATTTGCTCCACAAGCAACTCACTGTGATCAAGGCTGAGCAGAACTAGATTTGGTTTCTGGGGGATAGGTTTCAGTTCCTGGGCGGTGGAACCTCATTTCAGAATGGTGCAAAGGAGTATATTCTGGGCATCAACAAGCACATTCCTTTGGTCGATGGCTCCATAAGGACTGCACTTGATATTGGCTGTGGGGTGAGTACATTTTCTAGAAATTTCATTTTTGTTTGGTTCTTTGACAAGTTGTGATAGAATTATGATGACTGCATTTTGTCTGTGTAAGTGGTGTGTAATTTCCTATCAGAGAATAAATATCTGCAAAATGAATGAAGAATGTACAGTGGAAATGAAAGTTTGTATTATAACTCTGCTATACTATATTCTGATAAAACAATTGTTGAATTTAATAATAATGGATATTTTATATGATCTCTGGATAAATATTTATATGAAGATTTCTCTCAGTTGTGGATATTATTCTTAACCTTTGTTGAAAAAATGTCGATGATGCTTTCCTTGATGGATATATTCTCTTCTCAATTTTGTATTTTAAAGTTTTGCTACCCACTATTATAACGCATTTGAAGTTAATATCTGATTATGGTGTTGCAATTATGGCAGTAGCCTGTAGCTTAGCACCACTAATACCAAGACTAGCTGAAAGTAGGTGTCTAGTAGCTCATCCTAGAGACTAGCTTATGCCCCCGAGGCACAAGTTTTAAACAATACACACCCAAGTTATCAACCTCACAAGAGTGTCTCTATCACTTCTGAGGTTGGAACTTGAAAATTGCATCAGAGGGAGTTCTTTGCTTTGTTATTATACCTGGTGCTTATGCTTGATAATGTTGTGTATAATATCACTATTGAATGTCTCTTGTAGATGCATGTTATTACTTCTCAAGAGAGTATGCTATTCCGTTGAATGATTTTGGTATTGGATTCACATTAAGTATTTTGAACCAAGAAGACCCAATGTTGTTGCATTTGGATCTTTCATATGCAATCAATGTTTCTATAATTGTCTAACCAGAATATGAATTGATAATCAGTGCTTGCAGAATGGCCTATTTTAGGTACACTATCTATGATCCATATCAATTTGTGACGGAAATACAGGAGTAGAACTAACAAAAAAATAAAAACACTAATATAATTTAGATTTCAGCTCAGAACCAGATACATCTAAATACAATGCAGGCATACGGATTTATAGCGAATTCACTGGGCTTCTAGACACTTCAAGAGCTTATAGAGCTTTCGAGTTGTTTAGCAGTTTCCACGTCTTCTTTACCTACCACAATTAATTGTGCAGCTACTGCATTCAATGCAGGTAGGTTGCTTATTGTTGGAATTATCTTCCAACAATTTTCATACCATCAATTACAACTCAAAATACTTTGATATTTTGCTTTCTACTCTATTGTTCCAATCTCACAGCAATCTCCTTGGGAGTTCTTCTAGATCCTATTACAACTGGTCCAACTAACTATTCCCCCTTAGTCCAAGATTTCTTATCTCTGGACTGATCTCTGTCTATGAGAGATTCACACAGTGCTGCTGCACTACAACTATGCCTCTTAAAGAGGGCTTACAACAATCTTGGGGAAACAAGCCTGTGACTAAAGACAGCCTATGACTAAGGCTTTTCAACCAAAAACACTGAGGTGTCAGGTACAACCTATCATGCACCTCAAACAAATTACATAACCATAATGCCCATCATTACATTGATATGCAGAGAAACAAGAAAACAAATCATCTTTCATTTCAGAAAAATACATTATTGAAAGAACATCAAAAACAAATTTAGTGCTTGCAAGAGTGAAGGCATCCCCGGGATCTTCATACTGATCTTTAAATTCAACACGTACAGTGTACTCCATTCTTCACAATCATGGCTTCTTCTACGCTAGCCGCTAGGACTCTCCATCATCAGTTCTCAAAACGTCGACGGCACAGGACACAAAGTATACCATGGTATCTTTCCAAGGTACGGGCACCAGACAAGGCCACCATTTCCTTATCATCCATCCCCATGTGACCAAAAACATCCCTCAGATACCAGATTCTTTAGTAGCATCAGGAAGGAGACCCTCTTCTGGAGGTGCAGGCTTGTCTTCTCTTCTAGGATGGAATGGAATATCAGGTCCTACGGTCACTTCAACAGCCACTACACCAGCCAAATGATAAAGGTCGCATAGGAGATTATAGGGAACTGTTCCTTGATTGGCTCCAAGAGCCTAACGAAAATATCCAGGCCGTTGTTAGCATCGTGAGCCAGCTTGTCCTGATATCTCATCATCCCGAAGGGCCATCCGGTCTTGGTATTAACATCGTATGTGCCAGATACGATTTGAACCATAATAGGCACACAGTTCTTCTCTGGAATGAGAGCTCGGAGCTTCCTCTTGCATTTGTCAATGGCGACTCAAGCTTACACAAACCCTTTCAACGAAAGAACTCAATGCAAAGATCTACTGATCTTGTGAAATACATACCTACATCCCAGAGCATTTCCTTAGCACATTATGGGGTTCAACAAAACACACAGACGATTCTTTCAAAATACTCACAGAGCTATTCTCTTAGCAGGCTACGACCACATTTACGCACAGACATAAACACTGAACTTGTTCTACTCCTACCTCCTACACTAACCTACAAGAGATCAGATCACAATTTCTTCATAACACTGGGCCTCCCGTGAGGGAGTTATGCCCAGACCCACTCTAATACCATGATGGAAATACATGAGGAGTAGAACTAACAGAGAAATAAAAACACTAATATATTAAGAGCTTTTAGCTCAGAACCAGATACATCTAAATACAATGCAGGAATATGAATTTATAGCGAATTCATTGGGCTTCTAGACACTTCGAGAGATTCTAGAGCTTTCGAGTTGTTTAGCAGTTTCCACGTCTTCTTTACCTACCACAATTAATTGTGCAGCTACTGCATTCAATGCAAGTAGGTTGCTTCTTGTTGGAATTATCTTCCAACAATTTGTTCTTGGTTAGTTTTTGGAAGTGCTTCAATAAACATGCACTAAGGGGTTTGCACTTCATAGAGTGGACCCCTTTTGGCATAGATACATGGTTTGATGGGCATCTATACTTCAAAAATCGCTCGGAGATTTCTCTCAACCTTATCTATTTGAAATTCATGCCTTGGAAACGGGGCAGACCATAGCAAGAGTATAACTGTAGTGGACGATATAACAATCCATCAATATTTACGATATGGACGATATGTATTGGATCTCTAGATTTGCACAGTGAATCACTCTTAAAAAACAAGTTTCTTGGACCATATTTTATTAAAAGATAACTGCTCGTTGCATATTTTACATTTTACAATTAACTCTATTTCCTGTTACAATGATGAATTTGTACATGATAAAACAATACCTCTTGCTTATATGTGGAGTTGAGGGAATGTTATTTTTGGAAACACACTTCTATAAGTTCAATGCTAGAGTGGGCTATGGTACAAATAATTTAGCAGAATTGTTGGGTCTGCATTTGACTATGTTGCTGGGCATTGGAAAAGTTGTTGAAAATCTCTGAGTTTTTGGAAATTCACTTCTCGAGCCTGCTGATTGGATGGGTGAAGGAGTATGCTCTGAGAAATCCTGTTCATTAGCCTGTGCTTGATGATGTTCTAGGTTTATCTCAGGCCTTTGATCATATTTCTTTTCTTCATGTCTATAGAAAAAGGAAACAGGGAGCTGGTGCCCAAGGACTGTTGCTGGCTTATTGAGAATGGAACATCCAAGAACATGCTGGTGGTTCTGTTAATGATTATAGTCATCCTCCTGTTTTAGGATAGTTTTGATTGGCTTTATGAGGATTATACTATGTCTGAATTTTGAACTGTGTTTCTGATATGTATAAGGGGAGTATGTAGGTTTATTGTATTTGAAAGGTGTCTATGTGAATTTTCTCCTTGTCTTATGGGATACTTTTTGATGATTTAGATGAAAGAACATGCCGGGTTGATGAAGTTCTATTTTTTTCAGAGCCTATAAGCACTTCATGGTCTATCTGAATGCTAAAACGCATATATGTAATGTAGTTTTGTTTTGTATTTAAATAAAATTACAACTTTTTCCTTCTAAAAAGAATAATGAATTTGTACATACAATGTGTGTTAATCTGCTAAACAATGAATACGAGTATAATTTTCCCATGATTTCAATTATTATATATTTAAATTATTCCATTGCATCTCAATTCTACACTCATAAGAATTCATGGTATGTTGACCATTTGAAAACCATTTGTGATGATTTCAACTAGTTAATGTCCAAAAATTGGAAAATGATGAGTACTTTTTGTTCCTTGGGGAGGCATAGGCGGGAACTCCACACGTTGCAAGCAAACCTTATGTGCCAGACAAAATTCTCGCACACCCCAAGGCATGTGGGGATGCATCATCCCATGAGAGATCCAACAGCATACCCTAAGGGTGTGTGAGAACTCTGTTGAGTGGATAAGTATTGCCTGCATTGCATGGGACTTGTATGTGCAAGACATTGAATCCTCAGGTATCGACATTTGCCATATTAATAGTTACCAATACGATTTTTGTCCTTTTATTCCTCTCTCTTTCCAATATTTTTCTATTTTGTATGTACATTCCCTGAAATGGTATGAACCCCACCACAAGGGTTGGCAGCTAAAGACAAGGTGAAGATAACAGAAGCAAAACCCAAACACTATATGTTCACATCACGACAATCAACAAAGTCAAAAGTCTCCCCTCTTTATAATATTTTTCTATTTTGTATGTGCAATCTCTGAGCTGGTATCAACTCCAAAAAAAGGGTTGGCATCTAAGACAAGGTGAAAATCAAAGAAGCAATACCAAGACCCAAACACTAAGGGTTTCCATCTAAGACAAGGTTAAAATCAAATAAGCAAGACCAAGACCAAGACCCAAACACTAAGTTCACATCACAGTATTCAACAAGCCAAAAAATTCTACTCTCTCTTTATAATATTTTTCTAATTTGTATGTGCATTCTTTGACATGGTATCGACTCCACCACAATGGTGCATCCAAGACCAGGTGAAAATCAAAGAAGCAAGACCGAAGCATTATATGGGAACACCAACATAGTGAACAAAGTCAAACATAAAAGCACATGTTGATGCAGAATAGGATACAAGGGGTAATGATGTAGTAGCAAAGGCTGACCAGGCACATAGAACCACGCAGGCACATAAACGAAATAAAAAGATAAGATGGATTGTGTCAACACAATGTCAGAATTCCTTTCACCTTTTTCTATTTGTTTCTCCATTTACACTACTCTTGTCTTCATAATCATTATGTTTTCTAGCTCCATACATTTATATTTGTGTGCTGGTGCAAGCTAATGCTGGCCACTCATGACGCATTAGTCGCAATGGACTTCTGGAAAAATAGAAATCTGAATGTCAAAAAGCAATATTAGAGCTACCTACACAACTTTTTGGAATATGGTGCAAGAAGATCAAACGTAGAAAATCAGATTACCTTCCAGAATATATAAATATTATTTGTGGAAATTAAGTATAACTCCCAAAAAATGGGGTTCTCCTAAGGTTGGTATGTTATTTTTTTAAGAAAATATAATGAATATGTTTGCGTTAGCCCTCTGGTTCGGTATTCAAATGGTGGATTTTTGTTAAGAAAATTATATGCAGTCGTAGATAATAGGCCGTTCTAGTGCAGTGTTATTTTTCCATATTTATTTATGTTAATTTTATTTTTATTTTTATTTTTAATTAAGGAAGTCAACCCATCCCTAAAATGACTAGGCCGAGCGTTAGCCCTCGATATCATGGTCTTAACCTAATCAATGAACAATTCTATTTTTTTTAGGATGTATGTTTTTGTGTGTACTTATGCAGGTTCTTTCCGTTTTCAAAATAGGTGAGCCAATAAAAAGTTATAGACGGAAGAAATAACCTACTCTTTGTGTAAGATTGACATTAGTGCAATTGAAATTAACTAAAAAATAGGAACAAATAATAGTTTTAATAAAAAATTACATATTCGGAATCTGCACACACAGTTCTACAAGTGTGTGCAATTTCATTAGCAGTGGACAAGTGTAGCATACGCAGAATCATGCTCGAAACATAAGAAGTTATAGAATAAGATGTATTTTGTTATAAGATGTCTTTTTTTATATTATTATATGTATTTTGGCAACCTAAACCTAAAACCATAGCAGCCAAG